>QLON01000118.1:0-73055 GCA_003313675.1 Termitomyces heimii | reverse complement strand
TAGTCCAAAGCCGGCCAATTTGGAACCACAGGAGTCTGAAGTGAAGTCATTGGAGGATGAACGTGTGAGTGAGAAGAAGGATAAGAAGGATAAGAAGAGGAAGGCGGAGGAGAGTCCTGTGAGTCTGGGTTTTTGGTGGACAAGTTTTATCCATTACTGTGCTAATATATATGTGTTTTCAGGCTGAGACCGGATCTACCAATAAAAAAGCGAAGGTGGCGAATGAACCTGAGACTAAGGTTACCGCTACCTCTCCTGAGAAGAAGAAGAAAGAGAAGAAAGAGAAGAAGGGTAAGAATAAGGAGAGGGAAGGAGAGGATGTTCAGACGAGTATGCCAGTAGAGGAGGAGGAGAAGCAGCCCGCGGATGCTAATTCCTCAGTAGAGAAGACGAAAAAGAAGAGCAAGAAGGACAAGGACAAGAAGAAAAGCGGCGACGATGTCGAGATGTGTGTGCTTGCTGAAGGAGAAAAATCGAAGGAAGGTGCCGATGACGTTGAAATGAGTGCATCGATTAAGACGAAGAAGAGTAAGAAGGAGAAAAAGGAGAAAAAAGAAAAAAAAGATGTCACGTCGAGTGAGGAGTCGAAGGAGAGCAAGAAGGAGAAAAAGGAGAAAACAGAGAAAAGAGAAGATGTCACGTCGAGTGAGGAGTCGAAGAAGGAGAGCAAGAAGGAGAAAAAGGAGAAGAAAACGCAAGGCGATGATGCGACTACTACGGTCGCAGTGGAAGAGGAATCAGGCAGTAAAAAGTCGAAAAAGAAACAAGAAAAGGGGGATAAGGAGACTGAGGAGGTGGAAGAGACGATCAAAGGAGAGAGTACTATGGATGTCGATGCACCCTCGGACCGGAAAGAGAAAAAGGAGAAAAAAGTTAAGAAGGAGAAGCTTAAGCAGAAGGAGAGAAAGGAGAAGAAGGAAAAGAAACAAGTGGCATCCATTTCTGTGCAGTAACGCTCTTCTGGATCTTTATGCACATACCCTCGACTATCTTAGAGTACCGCGTATTTCTTGTCATAAATTTAGGTTAAATGCATTGTTCTTTTATTAGTATTTTTTGTCCACCGAGGCCTGAGGACTTCAATTGTTCTCGGTCAAAGCGATCACATTCGGCTGATGCTATATATAGGAGCACGTGGAATCTGGAGAAGCTGAAATCGATTTGGCCAAGTCCACATTTTCGCCTCCTAAATCATGCAAGCACTCCAGGTATATCTTTCGTTTCTCTCTCAATGCCAAGTACTCAAAATTATTAGTCACAATTCTGGGCAGTACGGGACTATCTCAGCCCCGTAAGTTCGTTCTTCGTCAACTACCACAACGATCAGCTCACTGATCACGCCGTCAGGTCCTCAAAGAGAGTAAATTCAAAGAACACGGCAGAATCACACCTGGTATGCCCCGATCCTTGTCTCAGACGCGTACTTCTCACATATCTCCCAACCTCAGAGGAGTTCGTCGCAGCAGGCGACTTCCTGGTCTATAAGTTCCCCGTGTGGTCGTGGTAAGTTCCTATCGTCTGAGCGAAGCCACATCACCCCACTTGTCTCGTCGTGCAGGGAGAAAGGTGAAGCATCAAAGGCACGGGACTTCCTCCCAGCCGATAAACAGTATCTCGTCACTCGTGGCGTGCCCTGCCTCCGTCGAGCGACGTCTCTCGCCTACACCGATGCAGACGAGGACGCTGAGCGTCTCCTCTCGTTTGGTGACTCGTCTACGGGCGGAGAGGCAGACGAATGGGTAGAGACACACGCTGGACGCAAGACTCATAGCGATTCTGCAGCCAACCCTGGCGTGATTGATGATATTCCAGATCTAGATGGGGACGACCATGGTCTTGCTGCGGGCGTCGGCAACATCTCTCTTGGAGGTGCTGGGGAGGAGACGCCTAATCTTGATGATATCCCCGATATGGAGGAAGACGACCTGGAAGAGAAGGATGAGGCGACAGCGAGTAAATTGGTCGTCCTTGATGCCAGGTGCTTGTGGATTTCTTGATGACCCTGTCTATTATTAATGTACTTTGCAGCAACGTCGAAATGGCAAAAGGAAACCTTCTGCAAGTGCGCACCTATGATGTGATGATAACATACGACAAGTACTATCAAACGCCTCGTGTCTGGTTAATTGGCTACGACGAGGCACGTCCCACCCCATCTCTACACACGTCAACCCTCTTATAAAAATCATCACTAACAGAACGGAACCCCACTCACCCCCTCTCAAATCTTCCAAGACATTTCAGCTGACCATGCCCACAAGACAGTAACTATCGAGCCCTTCATCCACTCTGCCTCTCTTCAAGCCGCCTCCGTACATCCATGCAAGCATGCGAGCGTGATGAAGAAAGTCATTGAACGTATGAACAATAGTGTTGTTGCAGAACAGCTGTCACGGAAGAAGGCTAGTGGCTCTCCGTCAGGCAAGGACTCGTCATCGTCCAAGAAGAAGTGGTCGTTCATGAGAAAGACAAGTGGGTCGGGGAAGGATGATAAGGTTACGACGAGCGAAGACGATGAAGTGGAAGGCATGCGCGTCGATTTCTATCTTGTGGTGTTCCTCAAGTTCATTGCATCAATCGTGCCGACGATTGAAGTTGACTCGACGACCGCATTCTGATTGTGGAAATGATAATGATACCCTTTACGCAGGAGAAGCTGGTTAGCACAATGAAAAACGTCACAGATACGATAATACTACTACTCAGTACAGGAGTCGACGACATCTTTTCCTTGTAATCGGTATGAACAAAAACATATGATTCGACCCAGGCTCGAACTGGGGACCTTCTGTGTGTTAGACAGATGCGATAACCAACTACGCCATCGAACCACATAACTAACAAAAATGTCAGAAAAATTACTCTGAACGTTTCACCATCTAAAACAAATTTTGAAGATGGTGGCTACATACACGAAGTCAATCATTGCATCAGGTTGCCTTGATCAAGCCAACTGCCGACTCCGTACCCGCAATCCTCTCCAACCGGAACCAATCATACTTAGAATACAATACCCGACAAGTCACATCCGAACTCTCCAATCCCTCGTCCAAAAACGGGTACGACAAAAGCTCCGTGAAAAATTGTGGATGATCCGGTGGACCGTAAAAGATCAGGTTGCGGATACCACGGATCTTATATCTGTGTAATTGTATCATTAAACATTTACAGGTAATAAGAGAACGGGTACGCGCCGTTTATAGAAGTGGAACCGCTCACTGACGAGGAGGAAGGACTTTTTGCCTTGGAAGAATGCCTGGCGCGCACGTGAAATGTCTTGGTTCGTTGAGTACCTGAAGACAATGAGTATAGGAAGGGCGGTAAATCAAATAAAGTTACTCTGATAAGATAGCGAAGGAGACACCAGAGTGTTTCTTAAAGTAATTCTGCACTCGGATGAAGTCGAAAGATGAGGGGATGAAGACGGCAGTGTTAGCACTTTGTACAGCGGATTTTAGGACAGTCGGTAGAAGCTGTATCCCGTTGTCGGTGAAGGTGTCTGTGAGTCATCTGGTGGTAAGAACGAACCTGTGTGGTGAAGTAATTGAACCGCTTGTCGGCTTCATCTTTGGGACTCGCGCAATCGAAATGGACGAAGTTCTAAAAGCATGGTTGAAATCGTTGATACCCACTCAGAAACTCGTAACACAAACCTGCTGAATACCCTCAGGTACACTGACAGGCGACCAGTGTTTTTGTGTCCGGATCTTGCCTGCAACATTGGTTAAAGCGTTGTTGTACAACGCTCTGGCTTCAGGTGTTTCATAGGCTGCCAAGAAGATAGATTGGCGCAGGTATGCAGCGCTGGAGCATAGATTAGCGTGGCTTGAAATGACAGTTGATCAAAGATACTTACTGTCCCTCAAGATACCACGGCTTCAGACGCGAAAAGTCTGTATCGTGAGATTCCTTCGGCAATTTGTTGAGATGCGATAGAACAAACTTTTGCTTGTGTTCAAAGATAAATCATTGAATTTAAATGTTCAACTTACTTTGACGTGATCCCAATTTTGCATACTGAGAGCATCTAGTTGATCCACCACCAATACTTCAATAGAAGAAAGATAGTCAGCATTTCTAGAAGGATTCAATAAAGCCATTTGGACAAATCGACAATGGTCAGCTCACTTCTCTTTTTCTATTGATCTCCTTAGCCCCAGGGGGGATGCTAAAATTACGTCACAACCGTAAAACTCTGCGAACATTTTGACAGTCTTCCTCGTCAGCTTGACACCAACGCGAAAATTGTCATCGACGTTGCCCTTGAACATTTCTACATGATCGAGAGGGTACGTTCCAGGCTCTGCCTCTGCTAGTTTATCGATAGCCCCCGGCGGCAGACTGTACTCTGAGATAAATCGGGCCTGATTCTCAATTTGAAACGTTGGTGGAGGAGTATGTGATGTGATGGCAGAATACCAATCAAGAACAGAGGAGCGGAAGGGAAGAAGGAAGAGGACAGAAGGACGCGTAAAGCCCTGGTCTTGGACGTCCATTGGAGGTTCGGCATGAGAATCGGTTTTTGCGGCATGGGCTAACCTCTCATTGTTCTTGAGGACTCTCCGGCGTTTTCTAAAGGAACAGTTGAGCTTTTTTCATTCAAATTTAAAAAGAGTGCCTACTTGGTAACATGATTTACAACATGAAGAGCAATTGCTTCTCGTATACTTTTCCGGGAGTCCAGTGGCGTACACGTGAGGTATAAATCACGTCGCTTTGAAAGGGTAGACAGAAGGTCATTTTGTAGATTGGTTTGCTCTGTTATCCATCAGGTCACAGTGGAGCCTTCAACTTCTGTAGAACAAACCTCGAGATTGCTTTGACTGCCGAGCCCTAAACGGAGTGTGCAATCTCTCAAGGATCTAGCAAAGAGTCTGGATTCATTCATTACAAGAGTAAAAATAACATACGTCTATTGACGACTCATGTTTCTCAAGAGATATAGAACCTGCGGGCATTGAGAGTACGGTGGTCCCCAGGCACCCGTTTCGCATTTTTGAGATGGTCCATGATTTTGCATCAACTGCAGACCGTGATGATTCAGACAAAACGGGTGGGTCGTTGCCAAAATGTCGCTCATATTCATCTAAGATATGAAAGTTTCAATAAAATGCTTGTAAAAGTAAACAAGCACGAACCTATTACATCCAACGCATCATTTCCCTCTTCCTGGACAGTCTCTTCTTTCTCCAGCACATTTTCCTCGTGCTTTTCAGCGTCCGCCTCAGGTGTAGATGCTATATCCGAAATTCTTGCAGATTTCCGCTTGTTTAGCTTCTCGGCAGGAACGAACACTTCTTCCTGCACTTTTCTTTTTCCAGCACGAGTGGCAGATACATTGAGAAGGGTAAGCAAGGCAGTCGTGATGGAGGTGGGGTCTTGATCTGCTATCGCCATTTTCGTACACAGTAGGATCGTTGACTTCGACCAGTCGCCGAAAATTCAGAAGATCTTGGACAACAGGGCCAAACACCACGTGAGACGCGTCGTGAATCTGGTCACGAGCCACGTGCATCGGTTCTCGTACTTTGTCAACTGTGTCATCGTAATTTCTGTCTCCCGTATAAGTTGGGGGGGGAGGGTGAGACACATGCGAGTTCTATGCGTAGCAGAAAAGCCCTCTATCTCCAAATCCATCAGTCAAATTCTTTCAGGCGGGCAGTTCAACGCGGTTTGTCATTAACTTACGCACTGGTTTCTGTTAACGCGATCTCGCTCCTAGACATCGACGAGATCACCGTACATCAAGAACTATGAGTTCAATTATCCCCAGACCAACTCTTTTTTTACCGTAACCTGTGTGTCCGGTCATTTAACAGGGAGTGACTTTTCAGATGACTACAGACGATGGACTTCTTGTGATCCATTTGAGCTATTCGACGCACCGGTTGAAACATTCATTCCAAAGGACAAGAAGGCCATCGAAGAGAATCTCATGGCACTAGCGAGGCGTGCAGATACCCTAATGATCTGGACAGACTGTGACCGGGAGGGAGAGCACATTGGAATGGAAATTGTAAATGTATGCAGAAAAGCAAAGCGAAACATTGTAGTCAAGAGGGCTCGATTCAGCGCCATCATTGCTCAGTATGTCATATCATTCATGCAATAGTTTGCCTTACACGTTCAGTACAGACAAATTCATCGAGCCGCACAGCATCCTGTTGAGCTCGACATCGCACAAGCAGAGTCAGTGGAAGCGAGAATAATGCTTGATCTTAAAGTTGGCTCTGCCTTTACACGTATGCAGACTTTAATTCTTCAAAGAAATTTTGTGCAACTCTCGGAAGGAAATAACGTGGTATCTTATGGTCTGTCCTTCACACTGATGTTCCGAGCTTATTCCAACGACCTATCGAGCGTAGGTCCCTGCCAATTTCCTACACTTGGTTTCGTCGTCCAAAAGTACAATCTCGTCAAGTCTTTTGTCCCGGAGTCCTTCTGGTATATATATCTTTCCCTAACTAGGGAGGCAAGAGAAACAGTTTTCACGTGGAAACGAGGGCACATATTTGATCAACAAGTGGCCATCTCCCTTTATGACTTCGTCCTGTCTACTTTACCTGGTACTCCTGGCCGTGTCAATAGTGTTACCAAGAAGGAGACCAAGAAATGGTATGTACGCGGCTATCCAAATTGTACTTTGCGTTCATAGCTTAGTGCCTTACTAGGAAACCATTACCTTTAACAACCGTTGAGCTTCAAAAGGCTGGTTCCAGACTCCTTCGGCTTGCACCCAAGAGAGTTCTCGATGTGAGTTAACTAATGACAAATGCCGTCTCCCACTGATGTAAATCTATCAGATTGCCGAAAGTCTTTATCAACAGGGCTTCCTGTCATACCCTAGAACCGAGACTGACCAATTCGATCCTCAATTTGATTTCATGTCGTTGATTCAAAAGCAGACCATCGACCCATCATGGGGAGCTTTCGCGACTTCGTAGGTTGTCGATCTTACCTTCTTGTTCTGAGCCTTGATTTCGGAGTAAAGATTGACCAACGGGAATGGCTTTTCTGTACCAAGAAAAGGCAAAAACAACGATAAAGCCCATCCTCCGATTCATCCGACAGCACATGCTGGTAATCTAGTAGGTGATGATAAAAGAGTGTACGAGTTTATCGCACGTCGCTTTTTGGCTTCCTGTTCGAAAGACGCAAAAGGATGGCAGACCACTGTAGATGTTGAGTGTGGGGGCGAGTACTTTACTGCTACAGGTGCGCGTTTCAGACAATGCAACGTCACCAGATTGTCATGTCTTTCTCTAGGCCTCGTCGTCATGGAAAAGAACTACTTGGAGGTATATCCCTACGACAAGTGGGAGGGACATCATTTGCCTAATTTTGAAGAAAACGAGGAATTCCAACCTTCTGTTTGCGAACTTCGAGAAGGGAAGACCACGAAACCGAATTTGTTGACTGAAGCTGACCTGGTTACGCTGATGGACAAGAATGGGATAGGTACGATAATTCCCGACCAGTGCCTGTCTATGGTGACATACTTTCCAAGGGACGGACGCAACTATCGCACAACATATAGAAACCGTTATCAATCGAGACTATGTCATCGAGAAGTTCGAAGGTAGTACCAAATACCTGATTCCATCTACGCTCGGTATTGGACTTGTCGAGGGATACAATCAAATTAATCTGGGCGCAAGTTTGAGTAAACCACAGCTGAGGCGAGAGGCGAGTGTATATCCTCATCTGATGAATGAACGAGTATGACCTATGATTATGTAGACTGAGCGCGACATGGTCAGGGTCTGTGAAGGGAGGATCTCTAAGTCTGATATGCTTGAGAAGACAATCGATCAATACAAAGAGATGTTTATCATCACGAAAAGAGAGTTTGAGAAGGTTGTCTCCGTGAGTGACCGCTTTAATTGAGTCTCCTCGTCAGACCTGACTTGGAAATCTTGAAGAGTGTCCGCCGCTACATTCAAGGCAGAGCTAATGATGAACAAGGAGAACAAGTCGACAGAGGTGGTAGAAGCGGTGATGGTGGAGACGGTAATAATGACGGACGCAGGGGTGGAGGTCGAGGTGGGGGTCGAGGTACTCGTGGAAGGGGGGCTGCCAGAGGTCGGGGTAATTCAGCACCACGCTCAAACGGTCGTGGAGGAGACGATGTGATTATTGTCCCTGACACTGGCGATGGTATGTTAAGCTCCCAGTCTCGATATTTTTTCCATTGTATTAGCTGACAACCAAGATATCCTCTTGTAGACCTTGCTCCTCCACTTCGAAACCACACCAGCCATATAGTGCCAAGTTCTTCCCGCCAAAACAGACCATTGGTAGTGATTGGCAGAGCTGCTACCGAGCCCAGTCGCAGTCCCCAGGTAGCAAACTCAACTAGTACTCTTTCCAGGCAGCCCCCTTCTCTCCAACAGAATGCTCCCCGGAGGATTGGCGCGAGAAGCGTGGTGCATTGTGATTGTGGCTTTCCTGCTATCCAGCGTCTTCACACTAGCGAATCTGCAAGCAAAGGCAAAAAATATTGGGAGTGCGGAAACAACAAGGCATGCGATTTCTATCAGAGGGACGTGACAAATGGTGATCCACAAGTTATCCCAATTAAGCGACCTTATTCAGTGGTATCCGCTTCCTTTCTCTCTTGTTTGTCAATTTCAATATCGTCCCTCTAGCGTCATGACTCGAATCCTGGAGCTGCTCAGATTTGTCACTGTAATAAACCTGCGGTTCGGCTCTCGGCCAACACTACTGCTAACCATGGACGGTTGTTCTGGAATTGTGTTGATACGCACTGCTCATATTTCGCATGGGATGATGAACCAGAACAAGGGCCATCAACAGGAAGGCCTTTGCTGGGTGCAAATGAATGCTTTAAGGTCTGACATCATTATACCTTCGTAGCCACCTGTTGCATTGTTCAAGAGATACCTCTCGTAGTGTCATCAAACAGGACATTGGGCTTCAAGTATGTCCTTCGAGGAAGGTTTCGTCGAAGTTTAACCGCCCATTAAATTTCCCCTAGGTTGTCCGAGCGATGGGGGTAACAACAAACGACAGCGAAGTTCTGGGCCTTCAGCGCACAAAAGGACGCCGATTGTGACCTGCTATAAATGTAATGAGGTAGGACATATTAGTTCAGGTGTGTGATTCACTCTGCATTATATTGCCTTCTTATTGTATATCTTCAGCCTGTCCGAACGGTAGTGCAACGAGATCGAATATTGCTCAAGGAGGTAGTATTGATGAACACGGGGGCAAATCATCTAAAGATACTTGTTTCAAGTGTGGGAAATCTGGCCACTGGAGTAGCGGTAAGCCCAGAGTGCACATGATAGCACTAGCGTTCACAACTTTTTGCAGAATGCCCAGATGACGGTAATTTTTCTTCAAATTCGACCTCTAAATTCCGCGGTAATGCAAAAAGAGGTCGAGGTCGGCCTCGAGGTCGACCTCGAGGCTCAGCGACAGCAAAACGAGGCCGAGGGGCGAAGAAACAATCAACGTTTGGAGCACCTGATGACTGACTTGGTTTCAAGTTTTTTTGTTATTTCAACGTGTTGTATTTAACTACGGACGAGATGGACTTTGAAGTGGCTTGCTCTTCTGAAGCAGAAACTTAGCCACATGTCCCCAGAACAGAGGAGATAATTGGCAGATATCGCAATGTGTATTAACAATTGGAGAGAACAAGACGATCAAATTGACTACTTGTAAGATCTCAGTCACTTGGACTCCTTCAATTCTTTTTCAACCTCATTCTTTGGCATTCCAAAACCTTCCTCATCAAGCCTCATGCACAGCTCAATCACCACCGGTTGCACCCTTGACCAGAAGGTAGTCCAAGTTTCAAGATCAGAGATTGTATCGGCGAGATACATATCATGGATAGCCTGTAAAGCGCCAAAGATATTGAAAATATCCGAATGTTCCCTACGAAGCGGAGAATTGAGCGGAACTGTGGATATTTGGTGGACAACAGCTCGCAAGATGACAGGAACGGCTACTCTAGCACGACCTATTTCTGATTCTGGGGATGCTGGAGCAGATCCAAACGCCTAAGTCGTCGCATGTAAGGGTCATCCCAGAAACAAGTAGTAGATAATAGATGCTCACACTCAAGAACTGTTCTCCGCCCTGTGGACGAGAGAGATACAGGACGATTTGAAAGAGCAGAGTATAAGCCAAGATTAATTTCACCTCAGGTTCTGGTTTTGAAGAGAATAACCAGGGCTCAGCAGTCGTGTTCTCCAGAATGGAAATCCATTGTTCAGTCCCGGAACCTGAACGACCTTGACTTTTCAAGTAGGTTTCATCAGGCTCTGTCGGTCGGGCTACGCACAAGCTCAAAGATGTTGTGAAAGAACGACGGCATTGGTATGTTGTTACACTTCGCAGACGAGTCTCGGGCTATAACATCACATCAATATCCCACTTCGAATGTCGGGGTTTGTGGTAATGATAAAACATACCAAGCGCGTAGGCGGGCCTCTCGATACCCCAGCGTTGATAAACAATTGCCTAAATCTTTGTACAGCATTGAATGGAATAGGGCGGCCGGCTTTTGAGGTGAACATGTCGAGCGGCTTCGGCTAGATCAAACTCCCACGACTAGCCGACCCCTCTAATCCTCCCAGTCAGACGTTCGAGGCCTGGAGATGTCTATGCTATATCCCTCTTCAAAATGCAAAGGTGAATCCACTATTATAAGTCCTTCAATACGACTCAAAGGCAACGTAATTCTAAAAGAGTAAGAATAAGCAAGCAGTTGCAGAACGACAACGGTTGTCCATATATCTGACAGTTCAGAGCTAGAATATAAACCCGATAACCATTTGAATCAGAGATACACAGAAGACGAGAGATGGTTGGGCGTTTTTGCAGTCTCAAAGAAATGGAATATGAAAAAAATGTCCCTAGGAGGATTCGAACTTCCGGCTTCTCGGAGCGGCTACCACAACGAGATGATTTAACCACTAATCGACAGGGACTATATGTGAGACTAGAAATTGTGGATATATATATTTTTTCGGATGGTGGTTTGGAATGTGTTTGGATTTCTTTAACCGAGCTGCGTCTCTGACCATCGACCCTCCCTTTTCGTCGCGTCCACGAAAGGTACACCCGGTCCTGTACTTTATCAAGGGCTAACGATGCACTTGTATAACTTGACTCTCCAACCGCCTACCGCCGCTACACAAGCTATTGTGGGCAACTTTTCTGGAGCCAGACAGCAGGAGATCATTGTCTCTCATGGAACGCGGTTAGAACTGCTACGCCCAGATGTCCAGACTGGAAAAGTATCGACGGTTATTGCAACGGACGTTTTTGGGTCCATTCGCTCACTTGCAGCTTTTCGGTTGACCGGAGGAACTAAGGGTGAGCTATTGTGTCCTTTTTTCATGCATACGTCCACAAAATGTTCTCTAGATTATGCGATTGTAGGCTCTGACTCTGGACGTATCATTATCCTCGACTATGACCCAAAAACTAGTACCTTTGTAAAACTCCATCAGGAGACATACGGAAAGTCTGGCGCACGGCGAATTGTCCCAGGGCAGTACCTAGCAACTGATCCAAAAGGTCGAAGCGTAATGATTTCGGCTATGGAGAAAGCAAAACTTGTCTATATTCTTAATCGTGACGCTGCGGCGAATTTGACAATATCATCACCATTGGAAGCCCACAAGAACTCTGCTATTATTCATCATATTGTCGGTTTGGACGTTGGCTTTGAAAATCCATTGTTTGCTGCACTCGAAGTCGATTATACCGAGTCAGATCAGGACCCGACTGGCGAGGCATTTAACAATGCAGAAAAGGTTCGCGACATAGTAGCAGTCTCCTTACTACAGAACTCAAATGTTCCATAGATGCTCACTTATTACGAATTGGATTTGGGTCTGAACCATGTTGTTCGAAAATGGAGTGAACCCACAGATGCGCGTGCCAACCTTCTCGTCCAAGTCCCTGGAGGACAATTAGCATCCTCAGACCGTTTTGACGGCCCATCCGGTGTTCTTGTGTGTTGTGAAGACCATATAATTTACCGACATATGGACGTACCTCAGCATCGTGTTCCAATCCCCCGTCGTAGACATCCTCTTGAGGATCCTGGTCGAGGCTTAATCATTGTGGCGGCGGTCATGCACAAGATGAAGGTGAGTCGACGAAATAGGTTTTTTTTCTCTATCTCATGCATATGTTAGGGTGCGTTTTTCTTCCTCTTGCAAAGCGAAGATGGCGATCTGTACAAAGTCACGATTGAACATGAGGAAGAAGAAGTGAAGTCCTTGAGGATCAAGTACTTTGACACCGTACCTGTTGCTTCAAGTTTGTGCATTCTTAAATCTGGTTTCTTATTTGTTGCATCTGAGTTTGGCAATCAGTACGTCACCTACACATTCCCTCTTGTATCATGTTGACCACCTTTTACCAGCTTCCTTTATCAGTTCCAAAAACTAGGCGATGATGACGATGAGCCCGAGTTCAGCTCTACTGACTACCCAAACTTTGGCATGGAGGACCCAACCACGCCTTTGCCTCATGCTTACTTCCGTCCCAGGCCGCTCGAGAATTTGGTCGTTGCCGATGAAATTGAGTCGCTCGATCCTATAATTGACTCAAAAGTTCTTAATGTGTTACCAAACTCTGATGCCCCTCAAATTTTTGCAGCGTGCGGTCGCGGTGCACGAAGTACATTCAGGACATTACGGCATGGACTTGAGGTTGAGGAATCCGTGAGCTCGGATCTCCCGGGTATTCCTAATGCTGTCTGGACTACGAAACAAAAAGAAGATGGTATCTACAACGCACTAAATAACCTGTGTCCAGCCGAGATGACATTTTTTCTTAGATCCATTTGACTCTTACATTATCCTATCCTTTGTGAATGGAACGCTCGTGTTATCGATTGGTGAAACGATAGAAGAAGTTCAAGATACTGGCTTCCTCTCTTCAGCACCTACGCTTGCTGTGCAACAAATTGGGGCTGATGCCCTCCTCCAGGTTCACCCTCACGGTATCCGTCACGTTCTCTCTGATCGGCGAGTTAACGAGTGGAGAGTACCTGAAGGCAAGACAATTGTCAGTGCAACGACCAATAAGAGGCAGGTCGTCGTTGCTTTGAGTTCTGCCGAGTTGGTGTACTTTGAGCTGGATTTGGATGGTCAACTCAACGAGTACCAGGATCGTAAGGCAATGGGAAGTACAGTCCTGGCTCTGAGCGTAGGCGAGGTCCCGGAGGGAAGACAGAGAACCCCGTATCTGGTACGTATTTCACACTTCATCGTTCATATTTATCAATGGCATGTAGGCTGTAGGTTGTGAAGACCAGACTGTCCGGATTATCTCTCTGGACCCTGAGAGCACTCTTGAAACAATCAGCTTGCAGGCATTAACAGCTCCGCCCTCCTCCATCTGTATCGCGGATATGCTGGATGCGAGTATCAACAAGTCGCAGCCAACCATGTTCGTCAACATTGGTCTTCAGAATGGTGTCCTGCTACGAACAGTTCTTGAACCAATGAATGGTCAGCTTACGGACACACGAACTCGGTGTGTGTTCTTTCGTCCTCTATGCAAGTAGATACCAATTTGTTATCGCTCTTTAGTTTTCTTGGAACACGTCCAATACGCCTGGTTCGAGTCCAGATCCAGCGCAATCCAGCGATACTGGCTCTTTCCTCACGTTCATGGCTCAACTACACTCACCAAAACCTCATGCACTTTACACCACTCATTTTTGAGAACTTTGACTATGCGTGGAGTTTCTCTGCAGAACTCAGTCCAGAGGGTCTCATTGGTATCGCTGGAAGCACCTTACGGTAAGAGACAATTATTCCTCGTGTTATTTCATCCTCATCGAACCGCTGAGTCAAGGATTTTTCAAATACCGAAACTCGGGACGAAACTGAAGCAAGACTCCATTCCTTTATCATACACCCCGAGAAAGTTCATCACACACCCTTCTAACCACTATTTCTATATGATTGAAGGTGACCATCGGGTGATTGGAGAGGTTGCAGCGAGTAAACGCCTTGATGACCTCGTATGTTTTTCTGGTAAACCTGGTGTTTCTAGGAACTGATTGATGTGAAATAAGCGTCGACAAGGGAAGTCTATTGACAACGAGGTCATAAATCTCCCTCCTGAAACCTTCGGCAGACCAAAGGCGCCTGCGGGAACTTGGGCGTCAGCAATTCGAATTATTGACCCCATAGAGGTAAGATGACGACGACGTTACACTTGCCCAGCTGACGTTCTTAAGGCTCAAACTGTTGCGTTCATTCCTCTCGATGGTAATGAAGCTGCATTCTCACTAGCGGTGGTCCCGTTTGCTGCGAGAGGCGGAGAGTTACATCTCGTCGTTGGTACTGCGGCTGATACCCTTATCTCGCCTCGTTCATGCTCGAGTGGTTTCCTGCGGACATACCGATTTACAGATGATGGCGCTGGACTGGAGTTGCTTCACAAGGTACTGCACCTACCTCCTTCCTTGTCTTGCAAACGTATCAACCGCCTTATTACCAGACGGAGACAGACGATGTCCCTTTGGCACTTTTGGCTTTCCAAGGCCGTCTTGCTGCCGGCGTTGGTAAAGCTTTAAGGATCTATGATATTGGGAAGAAGAAGCTTTTGCGAAAAGTCGAGAACAAGGTTCGTACAATTCCCCTAGTGTTTTGTGGCGTCAAATGTCTAATTGAGTCTCAGACCTTCGCCTCCACAATAATATCGCTCGCCACTCAAGGTTCGCGCATTATAGTCGGTGACATGCAAGAGTCGATCTATTACACTGTCTACAAGCCTCCCGAGAACCGCCTTCTCGTCTTCGCTGATGACAGTCAGCCGCGGTGGGTGAGCGCTATGACGATGGTGGATTATAATACTGTCGCGGCTGGTGATCGTTTCGGCAACGTCTTCGTAAATCGATTAGATCCTAAAGTTTCCGACCAAGTCGACGATGATCCAACTGGGGCCGGTATCCTTCATGAGAAAGGCATTCTCATGGGTGCGCCTCACAAAACAAAACTACTGACGCACTATCATGTGGGAGACATTGTCACCTCCATTCATAAGGTTTCTCTCGTTGCTGGTGGTCGTGAAGTACTTCTCTACACCGGACTGCATGGCACGATCGGAATCTTAATACCTTTTATTTCCAAAGAAGATGTCGATTTCTTCTCGACGCTCGAACAGCACATGCGGACAGAGCAAAGCAGTTTGGTGGGCAGGGATCAGCTAAGCTTTCGAGGCTACTACGTCCCAGTGAAGGCGACCGTTGACGGAGACTTGTGCGAGACTTATGCGAGGTTACCTGCTGCAAAGCAAAGCTCCATCGCCGGCGAGTTGGATAGGACGATCGGTGAGGTATTGAAGAAGCTAGAGCAGCTAAGAGTAACGGGTAGTGGGTTCTAGTATGTAGTATATAGTATAATGCTTTCTTTGTTATAAACATATGTATGCGATATTGCGATTTTCTGTCTGCCTTGATGACATGTATTCCCTATATAAAGGGAGTGATCTAATATATATGATCTTGAACTGCCATGTTGAAAGTTGCGGCCCGAACTATGCTCAGAGCATCTCGCCCTCAGCTTGTTACTTTTCCCATTAAAACTTTCTCAAGGTCCCTTATCACTCTCAAGGACCATAAGGTATCTCATGTTCCCTGAAATGAACGGAGTTTCTTGGGAAACCGACGCGTCACCATGTAGTACACTGCACATGCAACTGCTAAAGGTAAAGGACGCAACGGGGAAGTGAAGTCCAACGGACTTGACCTCCATCTTGCCACGCCGAAGGAGCTCGGAGGAACTGGGAAGGGAGAGAACCCGGAGCAACTCTTCGCGATGGGATATGCCTGTTGGTGGCTATTCGTTCGTTATCCTACTATTGCTCACGTCTTTTACGTCCAGCCTGCCTGCTTGGTGCCATTCAATTCGTGGCTGGACGTATGGGCAAGGATGCCTCGAAAGCTGTCGTTCATACTAGCGTACATCTCGGCGAGCCCAAGGAATTAAAAGGATTCGGACTTGCCGTTGATATTAAAGTGGAAGGCGTTGACGATGATCTTCTTAAAGCTGGGCATGAGGTATGGTATAGTTCCCTCAACAGCGACAGAAGTACTAACTCGCTCTCTCCAGTTCTGTCCTTATAGTCGTGCTTTGCAACATGGCGCAGTGGTCAAGGTTTCAAAAGCCTAGTTTGTATCGAAACTCAAGTTCCTCGGAAATCCTTGGCTTTCCGTATAGATTCAATGACAGTTATTTGGAAATCTTTCCCGCCGTCAACGTTTAGGCATATCTGGCTAGAATCTCTGCTTGAAACTTTGACCGGCAGAAACCGAACACTAATATAATCGTTAGTCAGCTGTGACATACTCAATGTCCTGCATCAGTCAGCGGTTCACCGCTCCCGAGAGTTGGCAACCTAAAAATGGTCCTCTCGCCTAATTTGAAAGTCCTTTACTTTCCCGTTGTACAAATGAAGGAGGAAGAATGCAATACCGGCCTGATTCCTCGGTATCTATCGATCTTAATCCTTGAAGGAAATGGCACATTCTCCCAGCGAATGGAGCACCCCTTATAGAGTGACAGTCCTCTCATCCAGGACTTTAATCATCTTACGAGGTCCCTTCGCTTCGAGGACACATTCCGTCTTCCTTGCGCTAACCATTCGTCTGTGCAGATGTTTCTCTGGACAAACATCCATCCTACAACAGCGTTTTATTGTCTAGCTACGGTAAGATGACCACTCCTGATACTACAGGTAACGACCTCCATCGAAATACTATCTCTGGCGGGGTCTTTGCAATAATGCTTCTACTCAAGTTGAACGACAAACGACATGTTCATGATCGAAACACGCTGTAGTCGGCTACTACGATACCTCCCTCAGCTACGTTCACTTTGGTATCCTCTCAGCGGAAACGGGTTAAGTATCGAATTACATTCATTTTCCGCAACGGTGCTTTCAGCGGGTCAACATTCCACCCCCTTAACGGATCACGAATGGCGCCACCAGCTGTTACGATTGTTGTCGATTCCACTTTCAATGACATATTTTTCAATGACATATTCAAAGAACTTATGATGAAGCCGACGGCTAGTTATATCTATGCCTATCCTCAATATGGCAGATCAAGGCGGCATAGTATCTTCTTCCGTCACTCAATCGACTTAGGTAATTATCTGTTCCATCTCTCGCTGCATTTTACTGTGTGAGACGGTAGTCAACAACGAAGTATACGGATTCGCAGTTTGATCACATATACCGATGCTATAATATAGCATCTGGACTATCTAGGCTTGTTTCTCTCTTTGAGTTCAAATCTGGTCTCGCTTTGTCCTCAATCTGTTTTGCACCTTTAGCGTTTTCTTTTGTGGAATCTAGGGATGATTGCCTTTGTTTTCGCTGGCCTGAGCTCTTCTCTTATGATTGCTTGGGACAAGACAGAGTAGACCATTGAGAGACTTTGGATATGGCGTCTTCGCCGGCACAGGCTGTGACATAGCTCTTGTTGAACAAGGCTTGCTGATCCAACTAGACCTTATTCAATACCCGTTCTCACTGGTTGCAAACATACCACTCAGCACATTTCACTAGTGCGCATCACTGATAATCCACATCATCCGAAAACAAAAACGCATTGTTTTAGTGTTTGACATCAGTATTTTTCAACAAGAGAAGTATACTTGAACGTATATGGATCCATCTCATTCTGACGGATAACCCTCATCTCGTTCAATTCAAACCCAGGTAGATAAATGTAACACGCCCGTTTCATTTTATTGGAGATGCGACTGTGAAAATCTAGCGACATCTCGGAAAGTACTTGCCAAACAGACCCCAAGCTAATATGTCATTACCTTTCCAATGCAATAAAACCGATGTAAGTGTGTGTAGCAGGAACAATACAGATGTACCATAGTCCAGAGTAGCTCTGTTTATCTACTCATCCTGGACCCTTTTATATCGACATCCTTTCAAAGAAGAGTAGGGTGCATCAGAAATGAGTAGCTGTGCATGAATCAACGTTCAGAAGAGCTTTGTCCTATGGAACAGTTGAAGCTCCATTCGGAATCACCCAATTGTTGCTCGGAGTTCACGTACCATACCAGTGGACTGATAACTAGGGGGCCAATAAGAAGTCTGACAGGCTTTTACTTTTGTTTACAGGTACGCGAAAAGTGCCTTGGCTGGATCAATCTTTCCACGTTATATAGATGGTAAAGACTTCAGTGTCTCATTGGCACATTCACAAGGGACGATTATTCCCTCTACGACTCTCGATGATTGTATCTGTGACTTCCAGATCATCTACGTGTGACGCGTTTCCAATGCGTAGTTGCAGTTAACAGTCCAAGCCCTTAGATGAAGCTCGTAAGACTCTCCTTCAAACAGTCGTTAAGCGGTCAGGTCGGTATAGTGCAAACGACGCACTGCCATTTGGATCGTCGTGCTGAAGCAAAAACGTCGCTTAGATGACTTGCAGAGCTACTTCAAAGGGTAGTGCCTAAGCGTTGCGTTGTGCATCGTCTTTATAATCCGTAGTAGAGACAATGGAAGGGGCGAGGACTCTTAAGTGGATGATCTCGGATATAGTGCCACCATGGTTTTCTTGTCTTTCGATTAAAACTGGCCATGTAGAACATTATGGTATATATAACTATCGACCTTATGCTTTGGCGGCTATGAAGAGCGAACTGCCTATGTCGCTTGTTCTTGATTCTTTCTCTAATTCGCAACGATTTAGACTGGAGCTGGAGTATTCGGAGCCGGAAGAAACCGTGAGTTCCTGCTGGTATCATTCATCAGCTCAACCCTCGTCTGTCAGACAGAACACTGAAAAGTCGCTGGACAATTTCGATGGAAAACCATTGCAATTGGAGAAGATTCTATCTCGAACACAGAATGACGACAGAAATTGGTCAAATACACAAAGCGGACGGTGCGACGAGACTGACCGCTCTGCAGAAGAGATACACGATCAGCCCAAGATTCAGTCAACCAGGGGTGTAACGACACCCTCCTCAGTGGCATATACCAACCGGCCCGAGTATTCATTGATACCCATCTATACTCCACGACCAGTGTATGCCTGTCCACAAAGGCGAGCTGCGTCGTTGGTCAGTCTGCTCAACGCACTGACATTGCCCCAGATCCGTCCTTCGTGAACTCGAGCTACACGACAGCGTCGTAGTACAGAAGGGCAAGCGGAAACGCGAGAAGGATATGACACAGGCGACTAAGAAATCGAGACAGGTATAGGCGTGTCTCCGGTTGTGGCGTGCGGAAGGCCGATGGAGAAGGATTCCCTTATACGGGGAACCTGGGACTGGAGGTCATTGCTTGATGGACTCTGAGTGGCATAGTTTATGACAAACAGGTGACTTAGGATTGCATACCAAAAGAGTTTGATCTAAGAATGTCGCGTCTTGGCGGCCATTTGTGGAATTTTGCTTTTTGAATCCGGCCGTGCCCCTGGGGTCACGTGAAGCAATCGCCGGTGCTGGCAAGGGTCCTCGCATGCTTGTACAGCGCATTTCTCTGTCTCGTCATCACTTCTCCTGTGTCCTCCTTGCGCAGTCGCATTACTTCTTAGAAGCTTGGCCTTCTGCACTACCTGCAGTCGTAAACTGGCTAGGATACACCTCGCATAATCGGACATACGCAGAAATGTCTCTTATATTCACCATTTTCGCGCTGGTCTTCGTGACGCAGCTTATTTCCTGGATCGGGCAGAATGTTTTATTAGAATTGGTGTGTTGTGTGTCCTGTGGAGGTGGGGTGTTTGACATGCTCATGTGTCACAGGCATATTCTCTGTATCTACGGGTGTTTTACTCGTCGATGAGTGCACAACTACGGGCAAAACGGAAGGAAGTATTGAACACAAAGGCGGAACTATTAAAGACAAGCGCTCAGGATCAGTTCGCGAAATGGGCAAAACTAAGGCGAAGTGTAGACAAGGGAATAGCCGAGCTGGAGAAACTTAGTGCGTCAATCTGTTCCTGGACTTGCCACGCGTCAACACTAACGCGATTTCTGTCAGATAGCGATGTGGCGTCAACAAAGGCAGCCTTTTCAATAAAATTCAACTCGGCCATTTGGCTATTAACGACAGGCGTCCAGTTCTTCGTGGGGTGGTGGTACAGAAAGATTGCTGTGTTTTATCTTCCGCCCGGATGGTTTGGTCCGCTGGGGTGGTGGCTGTCATTTCCATTCGCACCTGCAGGTCAGTGGTCGCGACTTTTGTTAATTTCACCCGTGACATGACTTCTCTCCCCAGGCTCTGTGAGCGTTGGCGTGTGGCAGATGGCGTGTAAACGGGTGATTCTGATCGGCGAACGCGTTGTAAAAGATTTGATAGCAGGTGAGAAATTGCGTCACTGGCCTTTCTCCGCTTGTTTTTGATGCTGTATCCTTCTAGGATCTTCGCAAGCCATGACTGATTCCGAGGCACGGAATGAGAAACCTTCTGAGAAGAAAGAGACCTAAGCAGATGCTGGATAATGGCTATGTTGTATGTATTAGGGCAATGTAGCTTGTGCTAATTATTGGCCGGACGGAATGCAAACACGGGAAACCGTCGGTGCGGAATCATGCTGGTGGCGATCCAGAAGGCGTGACCGTGATGTTCCTGGACAGCTACCAGTTGTAATAACGGGAAGCAATTAAGATACTTGAGAAATGAAGCCTGGGCAATGTCGCACCGGCGTGCGGCGGCCTAGAGGCCGATGCGCAGAACGTGCGTTTGCAAGTTCGCAGGACATGTGATATGACCGAACGGGGGTGGCGCGATCCGCCTCGGATGCGGACACGGAGAGCCGTCCCAAATTGGAAAGGTATTTAGCTGGACGGATTTCCATGGGCTCTCTATTCCTTCACACATAATGGTCAACGGCGTCCAGATCCACTCCAAAGTAGCCCCACACGCACAGGCAGAGCTCTTCTCTGACGGCGCTCTCAGCTTCCTTGCTGCGCTCCACAGGACCTTTGAATCAACCAGACAGTCTCTTCTCGTCGCCCGCGAGGAGGCTCAGCGCAGATATGACTCGGGCGTTCCTCTCGACTTTGCACCAGAGACTGCTCACATCCGTGCTGAACCATCATGGCATTGTGCACCTCCCGCTCTTGGCCTTGAAGACCGTCGCGTCGAGATCACTGGCCCGACTGACCGCAAAATGGTAATTAATGCCCTGAACAGTGGAGCCAAGACCTTCATGGCTGATTTTGAAGGTGCGTTGTTCGCCCTTCGTTATTTTCTTTTGCTCATTGTCTCAGATTCGAGCTCGCCAACGTTTGCCAACATGATCAACGGTCAAATCAATCTTCGTGACGCCGTGAGGCGCAAAATCGACTTCGAATCAAACGGAAAACAGTACAAGCTAGCTGCTCAGCCTGCTGTTCTGATTGTCCGGTGAGTTTCACACGTCTCAAGACTGCCGGTGCTTTCTCATCTCTCGCGTAGCCCTCGTGGGTGGCATCTCGACGAACCTCGTGTCACCATTGACAACGTCCCTGTCTCTGGCTCCATCTTTGATTTCGCCCTCTTTTTCTATCACAATGCGAAAGAACTTGTCAAGGCGGGGCGAGGTCCATACTTCTATCTTCCCAAGATGGAACATTACCTCGAAGCGCGGCTTTGGAACGACATCTTCCTCTTTTCTCAATCGTACATTGGCATGCCCCATAACACAATTCGTGCCACTGTTCTCATCGAGACTCTTCCGGCTGCGTTCCAGATGGAAGAAATCCTCTTCGAGTTGAGAAATCACTCTTCTGGTCTCAACTGCGGCCGGTAAGTGATACCGTGGAAATTCATCAGTTTACCGAGCTTAACTGTACACTATATCTATAGATGGGACTATATTTTCAGTTTTATCAAGAAGCGCAGGGCTGATAGAAGCGCGGTGCTGCCTGACAGGAAGGACGTGACGATGACTGTCGGATTCATGGATGCCTACGTCAAGCTTCTGATCCAAACTTGCCACAGGTACGAACGGTCACGAGATTATCTATTTTTTGAACCATACCCACGTTATCTTTTTAAATTTAGACGCAAGGTCGCGGCCATGGGTGGAATGTCGGCACAAATTCCCATCAAGGATGATCCCAAGGCGAACGAGGTCGCAATGGCAAAGGTCCGAGCGGATAAGCTCCGCGAGGTCACTGCAGGCCACGACGGCACTTGGATCGCGCATCCACTCATCAACCAAATTGCTCGACAGATCTTTGATGAGAATATGCTTGGCCCCAACCAGTACCATGTTCTGCGCCAGGACGTCAAGGTCGCTGCCGCGGATCTGCTAAACACCAAGGTCCCAGGAAAGATCACCGAGGAGGGCGTACGTGAGAACGTGTCGACGTCTCTTGCGTATACCTCTGCGTGGATTGGGGGGAACGGATGCATTCCGCTTAACTACCTCATGGAGGATGCCGCGACCGCTGAGATTACGCGCGTGCAGTTGTGGCAGTGGGTACACTACGGCACGCGGCTTGACAATGGTCTTCCGATCACGCTAGAGTACATTGATTCGCTGGTGAAGGAGCTCGCGCCTGGTATCAAGAAGATTGTGGCTGGGGTTAAGGAAGATAATGTAGATGCTGCGGCGGAGTACTTGAAGGCGCAGGTGAGGAAGCAGTGGCCGAGCGAGTTTTTGACGAGTGACTTGATGCCGTATTTGGCTATTGCGGACGGAGTTGATCCCAAGTACCAGAAGGCGGCTCTGTAGGAGTCCTCGTGTGCCTTATCTCCCTCTCCTTGACCTCTTTGCATTGGTGGATAGTAAGCACTTACACATTTACATATGTATTCTAGTTTCAGTTCATTACCTAGTGTAATATGTACATAGCCTAAAATCACACGCTATACCATGTACTCCAAGGTGACCATGGATGAACGTTTGTTTTCGTCTGATCTTGTGATGGTTGCTGGGATTCTGGAAGGAGAGAAGATCTCGGTAGCAATGTTCTTTTGAGCAGTTCATCACCTACTGTAATATGCGCATAACCTAAAATCATGTACACACAGTGGCATGGATGAAACTCTGTAGTGGTGCTTCTTTCTGAATTCTGCAAGGGAAAAAGACTATTGCTTTAGTTCTCAGTAGCAATGTTCTTACCTTCTTTCGTCTTATGACCTTCAATTCTCTCAGCACGGTGGTAATTACAGATTGCTTGATGGTAAGCACGTTCAAACTTTGTTTCGTAATAAAGCTCTGACAGGAACAAATTGTGGAACCATGGTTCCGCATCCCGTATTGTAAACTTTATTTTTTGTCATCACTTACGGTGATCAAGTACTGAGAAAGCTCACGCACATTTGGAAACGAGCGGTTATGGCATAATTTCATGATTTGCTAGAATTCTGACATTGATGTATTTGTGGCTAAGTCAGTGTGTGGCGCAGTGGGTCAGTGACTTCGAGGTACGAGTCAGTGGAGCAAGGCACGGGTGTGGGAATGAACATGGTGAGAAGCGAAAGTCAATTTCAATGTGATAGAACGAGGAATTCTGGAAGGAACGTTTTATGGCATCAAACGGAGATCTCCACCTCACCGCAACATATCGAAGCTGATGGTGGAAGAGCGCCATTGTGGTGTGAATCGCGTTGCATCACGTGGCTGTTGGAAGCTTGATCGTAGATACTTTGTGGAGTCGGTCTCCTCGCATTTGCAGACGAAAAGTCTGCGCGTGAGATGATATCAAGCTGGAGTTGCAATGGCCGAGAAGTTTGCCAGTGCATGAATCGGCTGCATTAAGAGGACATTTGTCAAGGAAATTCAAAGTTAAACAATCGATCACTCTGCCCTCAACCAGTCCATCAAGTACGGAGCTGAGGAAACCATATTCATAGTCGTCATCATAATGTCTGGAGAGAACATGGCTGCCTGCTGCTCCCCTCCTCCACAACCGTGCCATCTCCTTCCACTCTTCTACAAAGCGTTCAATGCTTAGATATTCAACTTTGTCCTTCTCCAGTGGCGGCGCTTAGCGTTATACTGCAAGTACAAACACACACTCAGCGAATTCTCCCACAATCGCCAAGACTGAGCCTACAGACCTGGATTTTAGTGTCCGTCTTGAGGCGGAACCACTGAGGGATCGGCCTTGAATGAAAACAGATCAATATTTTCGACGAGATTCAACCTAGGGAGCAAAACGCACCTGTTTTGCCGTCCTGCCTTGGCGAGAATTCTTTTGGTGCGGAAGGTCTTCTGGGAGGGCTAAGTCACGTCAAACATCAATTCACTCGACTTGACGTGCACATTAAGCGAAAGAGGGCATACCATCGTCGGCGGCGGTGTCGGTTGTGTCGGACGGATAGAGAAAATAAGGTTTGCCGGGTGGCACCGACTGTATAGTTGTTGTCTCTTGCTTTTCCTCGGCGGACAATGCCGAAGGGCTGCCGAAATTGTCTGGAACCGGGCCGGGACACCGTGGGTCTGGACCTGACACGTCGATACATTTGTTGTGTATTCGATATGGAACAACTGCTATCCAAACCGTGACGGCCATGAGACTCTTGCAATGGGCACCTTTCCTTCTTGCTGCTGCTGCCTATGCGGCTGATGCAGAGCCTCCTACAGAGCTTGTTATCGAGACAACCTACAAGCCTGAGGAGTGTACAATTAGTGCTGAGCAGGGTGACCAAATTCAGGTCCATTATGTGTGTACCTCCCTTGCTTTATTGTTCTAATTCTCAAGCATCATTGCTGTCTATAGACGGGTTCACTGTTTGACACAGGCAAGAAATTTGACTCCAGGTTCGCGCTAATAATGCTGTACATACCGTGATCTTGACACTTAGTTATTTAGCCACGATCGCAACGCGCCTCTGGGAATAACGCGTATGCCTTGAAATGAATGTCCAGTTGAGTCGTATTGACGATTTTTCGTAGTGGGCATTGGCCAAGTTATCAAAGGCTGGGACAAGGGCTTGCTTGGCATGTGTGTTAAGGAGAAGCGTAAACTTATTATTCCTCCCGAGTTGGGATACGGTGCGTACTTTCATCCGACTTCCAACTATGAGTTTCATTGTTGTGTCAGGCGCCCGGGGTGCCGGTGGTGTCATTCCTCCTGGTGCCACACTCGTGTTTGAAACGGAAATGGTTGCCATTAACAGGCGAGAGGAGAGGCGTGATGAACTGTGAGATATTTTTTGCCTGAGTGCAAAATATAGTGGACCTTGTTTATCGCATGTACGATGTATCTATTGACCGCAGTATAATGCCACGGATTTCCACAAAACTCGCTGATTTCGTTGATCACCGAATGTTCTTTGACACTGAAACTAAAGTTGTGGTATGTTGGGTTGTCCTGGATTTCTGACACGCTCAAATATGTCCTTCCGTAGGTTCATTTCTAAGCTTAAGGCCGCACGTATTTTTGGAATTTTCTTGTTAAGCTATTTCTGTACTTTACGTTCAAAGTTGTGTCTCAGAAATATGTCATAGTGACTTTGAACTTCAAATATTTCTCGAGGACGAGTCTAATTGCGAAGCCCGTCTTCACGTCACAGCTCAAAGCAATGAACAATCCAGCTAAAACCGTCTCCATCGTCAGTCATTGGGCCACTGGTCACAAGTATCCTCGCGGGATCTCTTCCATACTTTTGTCTTTCATGATACTCCTTTCGTGTCACCATTGCATCATAGGCTCCCTCAATGACTTTTGTATCGTCATTCGTTCTTCAGACAGTTTGTCTTCTTCCATCGTATAAATGCAGTCTTTACCTCGCGTTATTCGCCATACACTCAGGTCAAACTATATTGTTCCTCGAGCGGTATTGTTCGCCCGCACTATGGCTTCTCAAAAGCAGCAGACTCTCATTGAGGCGATTACGGAAGATCACCAGGAGGTATCGAAATTTCTCTCGTCTTTACATTGTGGCGCTTTACATCTTGTTGTCAGATGTATACTTATTATGACCAGTATGTCAAGGCAGCTGGGAACCCCGATGCGCAGGCACGGTGGTCTCGACAGCTGACCTGGGAGATTGCGCGACATGCTGTAGGTGAGGAAATTGTTGTTTACCCTCTCATGGAAAAATGTCTCGGCGAGAAGGGTGTTGAGCTAGCTAACAACGATCGCGCGGATCACATGGTACGCCCTGAGACCATTCATGCTAATCTGCATTCATTTGCGCAGACGGTGAAAAAAGAATTGTACGAGTTGGAGTCTATGACTCCCGGTGCTGAAAATCACGCAGAACTGCTCGAGTCTATCATGTCCCATCTGCGCAAGCATAATGAAAGTGAAGAGAAACATGATCTCCCAAAACTCGAACCTGTCATAGGGCAGGACGGCAGTTTGAAAGCTGCCTCACAGTTTATGCGGACGAAGCAGTTCGTTCCAACTAGGTTTGTCACACAATCCGTTGTGATGAATGGATGAGTTTAATACGTTGCTACCACAGAGCACATCCTTCAGCTCCCAATAAGCCACCATTTGAAACCCTTGTCGGGTTTTTGGCAGCACCATTGGATAAGTTGCAGGACGTTTTTTCCAAGTTTCCTACTGAGGAAATGAAGGCGAATCTCAAGTAGAGGTCGGTATCCTAAGGTTGCCCAATATTGTTGAATTACGGCTATACATGCGCCACATAATGTATCTTGACTTCGTCTACTTAAAGTCAATATTCTTTCAAGTAATCTATGTCTTACAGTAAAATTTACAAATGATGTATCATGCGCAGTCCGAGTGTGAGCGAATTACTCTTAATCGCAATTTTGTAGAATGTTTTATGAAGATTTCCCACCTCAAGCTTACGTGTACTATTACACCCCTGTAGTTCTGATCCCACTTCAATAGGATAAAAAAGACGATCCTCCTCAAGGACAAGACATCCTTAGCAATATTAACTTTGCATAGAGATGTATTAACAATATGTGATATATCGTCTATCAACACATCTTCAATAGTTTTGTTTCCTTTTGGGCTTTCAATACATCAAAAATCTCATTTCACACCTGGGTCACCGACAGTACAGCAATTACCATGACCTTTTCACCGTGCCGAGAACGGTTTCAGTGGAAACCTTCCGGAAGGCTCCTTACCTTCAGAACCCGCCTTCACGACCTTCTTTTCGACTTAAAACTCGTTCAAAACCCCATAATAGACAGTTTAAGGAACTTGCGTACTGCATCAGTGTTTCAAAACTTCAACAATGGCAAGCTATCAGCAACTCTTCACATTCAGAGATACAATCAATAAAACTCAACCAGGCGTGTCAGTGCCGCTACTTCATCGTTACCGTCTAGGTTCAGAGCATCTGCGAGAGTCTGTTTCGCTTATCAGCTTCGCTTCAAGAATGTTTAGCCAAGTTCGAACACACCTGGTTGATTACCAGATACTTCTCTGTCCACTCCGACCCAAGAACAGAATCCCTTAGAACCTTGTTGTTAGACAAGTTCTCCCGCGCCTCCTCCCAGGTCAGAGACATCCTTTGAGTAATATTGAGAGCCCGTCTCTCGTCCTCAGTCAACTGGGCTGCGGTCTTCGGGCCTGAACAATCTTTGATTGTGAGCTCGGCCTTGTCACGAATGCCAACAAAGCCAGCACCCAGAATACCGGCAAGAACAACATAGGGGTTCGCAGTCCCATCCACGAAGCGCATCTCGAAGTTTCTGGAAGAGGGAGATGTGGCGTTGGAGAGGCGCACAGGAGCCTCGCGGTTTTCAGTTCCCCAATTCACATATGTGCCGCCGGACCAGACCCCGTCTGCCATTCTCTTATATGAAGCTTGAGTAGGTAGTGTAAGCGCAATCAAAGCGGGTAGATTGTCGAGGACGGAAGCAAGGAAAGAAGACTCAATGGGTGATAGCTTATTAGGTACTTTCTCGTTGTTCTTAGAATGAATTGATATGTGTGTATGCGCAGAGCTTCCAGGAGAGTCCATATATATCCTGGGAGCAAAAGTTGCACGCAATGCGTGCTTGGCAGCTACATTATAGATTATCTCCCGGGTGTGAATTAGTGCATCAGCAGCTTCCAATGGAGGAAGGGGGCCAGTGACCATTTCATACTGTTTTAGACGAACCAGTTATCCTTGCTGTAGGCATATTAAAAGCAAATATATCAATACCTGCCCAGGAGCACCCTCCGCATGGTACATTTGCAATTCAATACCCGAAAGCTGAATTCCATCAGCAATCTCTTTGAGCGTCTTCGCGACGACCGAGCCGGAGGGCAAACCATTTGTAGTAGAGTAGCTATGATTGTTCGCAGCTAAGACAGGTTTCGTCGACTTAAGCAGGATAAATTCGGATTCGAACCCAACAAGGTATTCAATTCCGGCCTTAGACGACTCCCTACGAAAACATCAGCTCTACGCAACATATTCATCCAAAAGGCCCAACTGCCGACCTAACGACACGTTGCAGAGTGGCGCGGGGACATAGGTCTACATCCAGACTCATTTTGTTTCCAATCCCGAGGTACGGCGTCTTCTCATTGAACCATCCGAAGACCACGACTTCTCCAGGAGCATACGGGCACAGCCTAATCGTGGAAAGATCTGGTACAAAGAGGTAGTCTCCTAAAGAGTTGAAGCAAGGAGCAACCATCAAGTATACAACGCCCAATGCACACTTGGAAACTCCAACACCAGGTCTCGACGACTCAAGCAATTTCAAGAAGTAGGAAAGAGAAACCACACGACATCTGATATTATTGATGAGGTCGACCCATTGAATACGAACGTATGCTATATGTACCTGTTATATTCATGTTGTCAAACAGAACATGGATTAGCTCACATATATTCAAGGATGGATCACTGAGGCTCTCAAACGAGACTGTCGTAGAACGCGTGAGTGAGGAGTATTCAACACCATGATCATAAATTGAGGACATCTTGCGTATCAAGAACGCGGAAGAGGGTCTAGAAATACAAAACGTAACTTTCAACACGTCGCCAGTCCGAATATAAGTACTTCTGGAGACGTCCAGATCAGTTTTAGTCACATCAAGTTCATGCTTCCCTCGTCCGACTCTGTGACTCTCCCAGATCTAGACATGCCATCTCGCTTCACATGTCTCAAGTTCAAGTGCAGAATCAAGCCTTCAATTCATACACTGAAGCCAGTGAACTCATATCGTGGATAACAGATAAACTTATATATTGCTTAACTTAATCCTTGATCAGTTGAATTGAGAGTGTTAGCAAGAACGTTAATCTGAAGACGATAGGTTCAGTTTTGACTCAGGGTTTATGTCAAAAAGTACCGTGTGACCAACACGAGTCAGGAAAAAACTATTGCCGCGTGAACTTCCTCCCGACCATAGTAATAACTAGACCTTTGGGGGGCTACAGAAATAATTCGAAACCAAGTCCTGATATCATCTGTTATTACATTTGATGGGAATGATAAATAAAATGGTTTACCTCCGGATCCTGTTGTCCAATCTGTCAACGTCCCGGGCGACTCGATTTCCTGTCGAAGCAGGGTATTGGCACTTGGTATAGCATGGAGATTTACATCTTCACGAAAGACGAAAAGTAAGCATAACAAAGATCTTTAGCGCTGGGCACGATAGCCCTCCAGGTGAAGTCAGCTGGGAGCTGGGAGCTCACCCTATAAGATTTTCAAAGAACAAAAAACTTCAGGAAGCGGAAAGCTCCAGGTATTACGATTGAACTTAGAGTTTATGATCCTTATACTACCAAATTCTATTGATCGTTCAATCTGGGGTGCGTTCCTAACCGTTATCGATGAGAAGGCAATGGAAGTGTCGCTGGACGTGCTTCTGCATACGTACGTTTTGAATCACCATCTAATTTAAAATACTCCTCACGGACTTTGCACCTGGTATTTGTTGCGTTACAGAGATTTTCAGAACGAATGCAAGTCGCGATTGTTAGAACCCTTTTATATAGACACTTTGACAGACTGACAAGTAACAAGACGACGCGTCACGCCAGCATGTAGGTCCAGTACTGGATGTATAGTGCAGCTCACCCTCGGTTCGATATTTGATTGACTGAGGGTATGGCAGTATCGTAGTCGTATATATGTATGTGAGATAAGGGGCATTAGGGATGGGAGATTAGCGTCGTTGAGGGTTGACCATACATCGTCAACTTGCATGTCGACAAGTAGGCTATCAGTGAAGAGGAGGTCATGACGATACGCGTTTGTTTAGACTTGTAAGCAAGACTATAATCCATCGATTGGATGTTTCCAGTTTTTCACATATGGGTACAGCTCCTGTCACGTGTATCGTGACCACGTCCCAACCGTAAGTCAGTACTTACTTTCCTTACTTTGTTCATCTCGTTCTTAGGGTATGTCACTTTATATTAAATGATATACTTACCAAAATACAAATGCTTATTGGCGCGTCGCGTTGCGAGTCGCTGTCAAGGCCTTACAGGCTCTCGAAATTATCACAAACATCAACTACGCCTTTCTCCTCTTCCTCCTCTTCTTCCTCCTCCTCCTCTTCATCCTTCATCCTCTTCATCATCTGCCCATCGATTTTCCTATTTGTTTATGTGTTTCTCCCGTCTTGGTGAAGGCTCCTGACCTGGTTAGAATTTTGCCATCGCTCTGACTCCCTCTTTCGATCCAAGTAGATTTTCGGTGTCGAGATTTTCGTCGTCTCTCTGAGTATTTCCTGTGTTCTTCGTATCTCTGGCACTACCTTATTACGTGGTCCCTTGTTTGATATTGTTCCCCACACGGGCGTTTCACCTGTTCGTTAGGTACGAAACGAGCATAATACTCACCTATGAACCCATGCGTTGTCCTGCATTGTATCAGTCGACCGTAAACTTCTCTCGCCGTTTCCCTGACGTGTTCCCTGGATTTCCAGGCTGAGGGAAATTTGTTAGCTTTCGCGAATCCCCCTACCGGTGGTGCTCTGATCCATTTCAGTCTCCACCTTTCCATCATCTTTTCCTTCGACCGTCTTCTTGCGTGCGTTAGCGTTTCTTGGTCTTGGCCCACAGGTGACCCCTTCTTTTTCCTCCTCATTTGCTCTCTCGTTACCCAGGACTTTTTCATATCCTGGGCACCACTCGATGAGCACCGTTCGTTCTGACAAATTGTGTTGAGTTTGGTACTTTTGTGATGCCAAGGCGACCATGGTAGCAGATGATAAGCACAAATCCTCTCTCTTCGCATGTTCGTTAATTAGGATTACTTTAGTTCAAAAGCACATAACGTATGTTGGTTTAGTATGATGATGCATCATCGTATGGTATGTAATCGGTATTGATCAATGTCCCCACTGGTGTTTTTCTTGTATGCGTGATACATGGTTGTGAGAGAATAAAATGGGTTCGATGTACCGTGTAACATAGGCGACTAGCGCCTCAGACACGTTGATGGATGTAAAAAAAGGTTCGGCCTCAAATGTTCCATAGGTATCGCAGGAACAAGGATCACTCCACCTTGGGCTCACGTACAGCAGCGCCCTTCAATCTGTCCTCAACAAGTTCGCTAAATTCCTCTCTCAAGATTGCTTCCCTCCTCTCCCTCTCCTCCCTTTGCAATTTCAGAATACCACGCTTTTCCTCTGCGCTAATGACCTGGTTTTCCTTTCTCATCCGCACCGCGTTCATTCTCCGATGACGACTGCCACTCATAACGTATCCCGCCTCTTCGTACTTGGCAATCTCGTCTGACGTCAATCCAATCTCACCACGACGGGGAATACGTGCTTCTGTGCCCTCCTTAAGGAAAGCAGCCATAGCACTACCTTCGCCACGGAGTAAGGCACCACCATATGACCGTTCGTCGATACGGCGCGAAGCAACGGCCTTGGGAAGAGGCTGGGGACCTAGTTCGTCGGCGGAGTCATCCTCTTCAGGAACAAGCATGTGGGATATCGCGACAGCCAGCTCCTTTGTCTCATTGCGTAAGGGGACCAGTGGAGGCGCCATAGGCTCTTTGACGACCCATTCTTCCTCGGCCTCTACTGAATGACGCGAAAGGCTGCGTTCAACGCTCTTGGTATGCGCCCTGTTTCTGGAGCGGCCTCGTGCACGATGCTCTCGGTCTCGTTCCCGCCTCCTGCGTCTATCATCTTCACTGTCGTCATCATAATTTTTTCGCTGAGAACGACTCCGAGACCGAAACCGATACCGGCGCCTCTCGCTGTCTCGTTCCTTATCTCTATCTCTTCTCGAACGCTTTTTCTCTTTGCGCTCTCGCCTGCGTCGTTCCTCCTCGGAAGATGAGGAAGGGTCGGTAGAGGAAGAACGTGCCCTTTTGAACCTTTTACTAGACTTTGAACGATTAGATGACCTGAGCATGAATAAGGTTTCAGAGTAGAAGTTGAATACATAGCCGACGTACAAATCTCGAGCAGGAGCTTTTGGGGACGATGGCCATATATTAACAACTTGACTTTCCCGTTGCAATCTTCGACTATGCTGAACGTTAGTAAATAATCATAATATGTCAAAAACGCTAGATACTTTTCCAGGAAGTCGCTGCCGCCCGAAGGACCACCAGCATAAAGCGGGCGACTTCCACCGCGCTTGTTGGGATACATATTCTCTGGCTTTCGCCAGGGAGCATGACTTTTATCTTGGGGCTGCGGAGCAGCCCGTCGATAGTCGTCGTATTGTGGACTCGCTCTTCGCCGTTCACTGCGCGCCTCTCGTTCATTATCCAATGCTTCTTGGTCCCGGCCACGCCAATCGTTGTCCCTGTCTCCTTTCTCACCATCTATCTCTCGTTTATCGCTTCTTGTGAGATGACGGTCTGGCGTTGGACTCCGGCGTCTCTGTACAGGAGATGGAGACCTGTGGCGTGATATATAAGCTTCCGACCGTCTGCCTGACTGAGAAATCAAAGCCATTCGCGAAGGATGGATGGTTGCCATGTTTTCAACTTTTATACAAGGTGGTGATTGACACTGTCAGACCAACTGTATTTTCGGCATCTTCCGATGTTTTATGTTCCGACCATTGTTTGATTGTTTATATATGTAATATATTTTAGAGAAAGAAAACACATATCGGCCTTATGGTCTAGTAGCATGATTCCTCGTTTGGGTGTCACTTCGAGGAGGTCACGGGTTCAATTCCCGTTGAGGCCCTTTTTGCTCCAGTCAAAGCAGAGGCAGGCGTGGGATCATGTGTTGTGACGCTCGACTTCTCTCCAATAAAATCTCATCTCAATAGCTCTTCCAGCCAGTGCTGCCCAGTAAGAATTAAAGTGTGAATGGGGGCTTTTTTGGAGGGGCCGACAGCATGCCATCTGCAATTGCAGCAAGTATAGAGGAAGCCTTTCTGTGCTTCTTCCTTGATTTATGATTTGGTTGGTCACGTTGAGGAGCTACAGTAGCCTGAACCATCGCAGTTGAATAGTTTTATGAAGCAGTAGATAAGACTGAATTAGTGAGAAAATGGGACAATTTCATGACTTATTCTCTCAAACACACTCACTGAACTAGAGCAAGAATCTTGAAACTGGCATTATATCAGTTATTTGTTCAAAACCTTTGATAAACCAGGGTTAGTCATAAGCCCAACTCCAATCTGAAAAGACTCAATGTCAAGGCAAACATTGAGGGCATCAAATTCCAGATTTTGGTGTTTGTCAATGATGGACAGTATCCTTGAATGAGCATAAAGCACTAGACCCCAGTTATAACCTACAATACAACTTTTCCCTCAGTTTCATTGAATCCTGCTCTTCCTTCTTCTACATCTCTAACAACTACTACAATGTCAATGAGCACAATACTGGGTCCTGGAGCACTATTGGGTAAAGCCATTCTTGCCTTGGGAAAGCTCACTCTGCATAGTGCAGAGTTTATCATCATTCAACAACATCTCCATGTCATTGCAAACAAATTTCTAATTGTGGACACAGTAAATAGCAAAGGCATTGAAGATATGTATGATGACTTACTAGAATTACCAAGGTTTGTTCATTCAAATTTACAAGCCTTTAATGAATAGAATAATCATATTAGGCCAAACTTATATACAAACAATATTTGAGACAGAGCATTGCAAATTTTTCTAGTGCAGATCAGCAAGTGACAAACATAATATATAGTTCATTGTTTGCATAAATGGCCAGGCATTGAAGTCCAGATATTTCTGTCTCAGCTGACAATGCTCTTTGATTCCATCAGGTATATTCTGGTTCCTTGCAAATTTTGTAATATGGAGTTCACTTATAGCAGACTATCTCTACCTGAGGCACACAATGAAAATAACATGAAATTGTATTGGAGAGCTCTCCCTCCTTGGAAAAGCCATTCTCTGGTGCCCTTCATTGAATTTATAGCCCGCTTAGTCGACACATTCGTCTTATCCCAGAGTCCAATATTGTTCCATGTTGTCATACTGGACTTTCTTCTCCGTTTGTATGCAACCAATTTTCATGATCTGTTGGCTGAAGCAGACTGTGATGTGATCCATCGCACTTCAATTCTTTATTCTGCGTGTGTCTATCTTCTAGAATCTCTTTGCAAGATTGAATCTGGTATAAGTTTCATATTAAAGCACCCCTTGGGAGCATTGTGGCCGACACGGCCTCAACTACGTGTAACCATAGCCCCAGGCCTATCCCAGATGGCTCTGCACTTGGACTCTTGGAGTAGCATCCCACAGAAGATTGTCTTCTTGTGGTTGCACACAACATTCAACATGATTTTGGACCTTTCAAGGTCTCTTAATGAATGTATGATGCACGACATCTGTAACGATTCAATGGAGCTTGCGGCGTAAGTGTTCCTTCACATTAATCTCTGCTCTGCACTACATCCGGATGCAGGTCTCAAACCATAGGTAGCGAAATCAGAATACAGGCACTGAAACTATTATATCTGCTTTCTTGGCGTCGAAGTCTCGTAATTCAAAGTATCATTCGAGATTACCTTTTAGCACAGACTCAGGAACACAGTATTCAGATCATCTCAGAAATCATCAAACTCATAGTCCGTGTACTGTATGTTGGAAGTTATCTCAGCCTTTACTGCTTCCTTGACATTATCTATTCTAGATCTGCAGAGACACCAGAATATAGTACGTTTTACAGAGACTGGGACTTTGATGGCCTTGTTCTCGATCCTAGGCCTTATACCGAGTTCCTCCGCCTATTCTATAACCTCGCTAGTAGTGAAGAAGTACTCGTCATTTTTTTGGCCGCCGATATCCTTGGTCTTATGCGTCCTTTCCTCGAGATTGAGCTTCGAGGAGACCCTGAAAGGCAGATTGCCTTCCACTCAGGGGATATGCTTACAGTGTATGACTCGCAAGACTACTCCCTCTTGCAGTTGATTAAAGAACATGATCCGGGACCACTACTGCAGCCTGTGTCACAAGGAAGTGTGTTGAGAAATTACCGGAGGTTCACCTTATGTAAAGCTTTTAATGTCTTCTTGGGCCGTGAGAGAGAGTCCATTTCGTAAATTTTGGGTTATTGATCGAAATGGTTTTCACAGGTAATATGAAGTTGCTATTAGCAACAGTGCATTCTTCCCTCATATTTCGGGACTTTTGATTACTATTTGTTGATGGGAAACACCAATAACTGCAAATGAAGGTGTTACACCATATGTGCGCTATCTTATGAATTGGCGTCTATCCAGAAAGAGCAAACAACAATGCGACACGACGGTGTTCAGCGGACTTCCAATTTTGATCAAACAAGAATCACTCAGCGTCACGCAAAACATAAGTTTAGCCTCTATACTCCTTCCAAGGGCATGAGAGACATCAAAGCTCAGCCAGGGCTTTCTTTATGATATGATCCATCTGTAACCAACATCTTGAGCCAATATACAGGCTAAAACTTAAGACCGAGAACAGTTTTCCGGACTTGCAAATCTTCTCCAACGATCAAGCAATCGCGATGCAACATCATGCTCAATTGGCACCAAATTCAAGATCCAAAGTATTTGAACATCATTGTATTAAGGTCCAAGAGGATCAAGTATAGAGCTATCGCGATGTCCCAAAAAAGCACATTTTGCAACTCCCTGTGGTTTTGCAACCCCAGTAGTAGCGATAGTATGACTAAGTGTTGACTCTTATCGATCACACGCCACTTCTTGACATTTTATTCATTTCAACTTGAGCCGACGAACTGCTTCATTGAGTCACAGTTGAACCCTCCGTCTTGAGATCAACGTTCTTGCTAACACTCAACTGATGAAGGATTAAGTCAAGTAATACATAAGTATATCTGTTATCCACGATGCAAGACCCAATTGGCTTGAGTTCATTGGCTTCATCACCGGCTTCATCACTGGCTTCAGTGTATGAATTGAAGGCTGATTAATGATTCGAACCAGCCTGAGACATGTGAAGCGAGATAGCATGCCTATATTGGGGAAAGTCACCGAGTCGGACGGGGAAAGCATGGGCATGATGTAACTAAAGCTCATTGTGGACGTCTCCACGCAGGTACTTATATTTGGTCGGGCGACGTGATGGAAGTACGTTACAGTCTCCGACCAGGGTTCTTTGTACTTTACGTTTTGTATTTTCAGGTCGTCCGCTCTTGATACACAAAATGTCCTCAATCTATGATCATGGCATTGAATACTCCTCACTCACGCGTGCCACGACAATCCCGTTGAAGAGCCTCGAAGATCCATCCTTAAATATTTGTGAGTCAGTCCATGGCCTGTTTGACAACATGATCATAACAGGTACATATAGCATACGTTCGTCTTCAATGGGTCGACCTCATCAATAATATCAGATGTCGCGTTATTCCTCTTTCCTACTTTCTGAGATTGCTCGAGTCGTCCAGGCCGGGCGTCGGAGTTGCCAAAGCTGCATTGGGCCTTGTGTACTTGATGGTTGCTCCTGGCTTCAGCTCTTCCGGGGAGTATCTCTTCGTACCAGATCTCTCCACGATTAGGCTGTGCCCGTACGCTCCTGGTGAAGTCGTGGTCTTCGGATGGTTCAATGAGAAGACGCCGTACCTTGGGATTGGAAACAAAATGACATTGGATGTAGACCTATGTCCTCGTGCCACTCTGCAACGTGTCGTTAGGTCGGCAGTTGGGCCTTTTGGATGAATATGTTGCGTAGCGCTAATGTTTTGTAGGGAATCGTCCAGGGCCGGAATTGAATACCTTGTTGGGTTCGAATCTGAATTTATCCTGCTTAAGTCGACGAAACCTGTCTTAGCTGCGAACAATCATAGCTGGACTGCTACAAATGGTTTCCCTTCCGGCTCGGTCGTCGCGAAGACGCTCAAAGAGATTGCTGATGGCATTCAGCTTTCGGGTATTGAATTGCAGATGTACCATGCGGAGGCTGCTCCTGGGCAGGTATTGGTGTTTTTGCTTTGAATATGTCTACAGTTAGGACAACTGATTCTTCTATAACAGTATGAAATGGTCACTGGCCCTCTTCCTCCATTGGAAGCTGCTGATGCACTAATTCACACCCGGGAGATAATCTATAATGTAGCTGCCAAGCACGGATTGCGTGCAACTTTTGCTCCCAGGATATATATGGACTCTGCCGGAAGCTCTGCGCATACACACATATCAATTCATTCCAAGAACAACGAGAAAGTACCTAATAAGCTATCACCCATCGAGTCTTCTTTCCTTGCTTCCGTCCTCGACAATCTACCCGCTTTGATTGCGCTTACACTACCTACTCAAGCTTCATATAAGAGAATGGCAGACGGGGCCTGGTCCGGCGGCACATATGTGAATTGGGGAACTGAAAATCGCGAGGCTCCTGTGCGCCTCTCCAACGCCACATCTCCCTCTTCCAGAAACTTCGAGATGCGCTTTGTGGATGGGACTGCGAACCCCTATGTTGTTCTTGCCGGTATTCTGGGTGCTGGCTTTGTTGGCATTCGTGACAAGGCCGAGCTCACAATCAAAGATTGTTCAGGCCCGAAGACCGCAGCCCAGTTGACTGAGGACGAGAGACGGGCTCTCAATATTACTCAAAGGATGTCTCTGACCTGGGAGGAGGCGCGGGAGAACTTGTCTAACAACAAGGTGTTAAGGGATTCTGTTCTTGGGTCCGAGTGGACAGAGAAGTATCTGGTAATCAACCAGGTGGGTTCGAACTTGGCTAAACATTCTTGAAGCGAAGCTGATAAGCGAAACAGACTCTCGCAGATGCTCTGAACCTAGACGGTAACGATGAAGTAGCGGCACTGACACGCCTGGTTGAGTTCTATTGATTGTATCTCTGAGTGTGAAGAGCTGCCAAAAGGTTGCTATCTTGAGATTTTGAAAACATTGATGTAGTACAAAAGTTCCTTCCAATGTTTATTAGTCGATATGCCGGTAGCGGGTCCCGTGCCAGTCTAAGTTAAAAGCTGGACCCCAGAACACGTGCGTAAATATTTTACCGATAGTGTAAAATCTGAATCTAACCAAACAATGTTGGAGTAAGTTCCAGGCGGTTCAACAGCTTGGGTTTGACCATTGTCGCAAACGTCTTCAAATTTTTCCTGGACTAATTTTCCAATTCTCTCTTTACTGCTAAGTTTATGTCATCCCAGTCTCGTGGTACTCCTACTCCGATTTTGAAATTTAATACCTTGGTTATGGAACGTGTCGTCATGTCTATATGTGACAGCTCTTATCTTGGCATACTAAGAGTCACAGTGTTGGGACTGCGGTCTTCTACTAGCATTCTTAGTATCCAGCTTTAGACTGTTGGTGCTACACAATTCCCGCCTGGGCGACCTTGCGTAAAGTTCAGTGAAGCTGTGCTTCGGTTCGACCCTTCGTCAAGATGCGTTCGATAAGACTTTCTACTCCCCAAAGTAGATGGTGTAGTGTTCGCGATCGGAACAGAACATCAAACTACATATACTCGATCAGCTGAACAATGGCTCACGTCAGGTTAAATGAGCTTTTCGTCATGTGGATGGTTCTGGATTTGTCCATCCGTTCGCTGATAACATTTTTGAGCGGTCACAGGTACAGAAAGCATAAAGTCATTTATATATTGACTTCTATCTTGGGCTCTGCTATCATGGCGTTCGACGTCTCCGGAAAAATCCAGGCTAGTTGGGAGCGAAACGCCTATAGTAAGTACTTCATCGCTCCGCTCGTTGGATAGAACGGACTCGTCATTTTCCTGTAGTTGCGTGTGCCGCACTGGTCGCTCACGAATACCGTGAGCACCCATCTCTCATGAGTTGTTCTTACCTATCTTACAGTCTTGCATTCAGTCCTTCAACTCGATGCTGAGGCGAGCCAATATAATATCAACATGATGCATAAGACTCATAACCTTTCCATCATAGGTGGAGTTTTTCTGGGTGAACAGACTTCGCGTTGCATGCACGTTTTTTAACGCTGAACTGTGCTTTAGAAACAAAAATGGTCATTAGCGAAGTGTTTGTTTCTTTGGGTAGGAGCTGATTCTTCCATCATGAGATTTTGGTGTTCGTGGCTCATCTTATGCAGTCACGATATTACGCATTGGGATATAACATGTGCGTCCCAAGTCTCCTTACACTTTATACACCATGATCATTTATTCCTTTGCTCTAGATCAAATGCTGTTGGTATGTATACCTCTAACTGGATGACTATTAGGAAGAATATGTGACCAACCTTTATTCAGTCTTCATGATTGAGCGTCCTTCGTATGAAGTGAGTCTGTTACTACGTTCGACAGATCACTGATATACTCCAGTGAATAGATGTAAGCCAAGTTTCCCAAAAGCGATTCACGTCCACTCATGCAAGTGGCGCGTTGTCATTCCTTAGGTGTAAGTACTTGGCGTACGGCATTTGTGGAACGTTGTTGAGCTGCATGTCACTTTTTTCATTTTCTTAGGCTCCACTTTTTTTCACTGGCAAAACACGGGGGCAAGCTTAGAGGTCATCACAACACATAGTTCGTAACACCCTCTAACTATGATATTTATTCTGAGTCTTTCTTATAGTCATCCTCGAACTTAGACTATATGCCATGTACGGAAACACTCGAAAGATACTTTTTCTATTCGTGAAATGCCTATTCTTCCAGATCTGTCAAAAGGCTGACGAGTATGGTTAGATATGCATGACGCTTGGAGAAGCCTCGGCCATGGGTCTGGTTTTCGGTTTACCACAGAAAAAGACGATTAGTGTGTTCCATTACCTGTCAAAACTACTACTTATTGTGCACGTTATTTATTGTCCATTCACAGGCACTAACAGCCCTCTACCTGGCGTCTTTATATGCGCTGACGCTGACCCCTTGGATAGCCACTGGATTGTTTACTACTGGGTGGCGGTCCTCATCATCGAAAGCATTCTATTGTCATTAGCCGTATACAAGGCATGGCAACACCGGAAATCGCAGCGCGGTAGCATTCTGATGCAACAGCTGACAAGGGAATCTGTAATCTACTTTTTCATGTTAGTCCTTGAATGTGACAGGTTTCCAACTACTCAACGAAACTCTTCTTGCTATTTCCTCAGGATATTCTGGATTTACCTTGCCAATCTCATTCTCTGGTATATCAATAGAGTCAGTCGAACTAATCCGTATCTGTTATCTTTTGACTTTCATTACCCAGATAACCTTGGATGAATTTGGCACTGCGTTCTCCTTTGTCCTCTCAAGCATTTTCGCTAACAGGCTGCTCATTTCCGTTCGTTCATCACATTACCGCGGCATAACCGATGTCGATACCTACCTTCCATCGGTCCATTTTATGAAGAGCAACCCCTCGCAATTGGATGAAAATCAAACGATAAACAACGCCATTGAACTTACAACATTCAGCGAGCGGGCAGTATAAACAAACCAAGCTTGCCAGTAGTTTCCACCCGATGCTCTGTCGATCGAATACTCATTAGATGAACTCCTTGATACTTCCTTTGACGAACTTGCATTTCTGATGTTACGGGTAGTTGATGAGTCAGTCGGTGTCTCTTTGATGGTGAAATTAATTTTGACCACTCATCGTTTGTCTAAAATTGATGAATCAATTGGCAATCCTGATACTATCAGTTCGTTACGGATGCTTCAGTCCCAGGAGCTGAAGATCGACTTTCCGGGAATGAAGAAGACCTGTGACCATGTGCTGCCATATAGATTAAATTATGCAAGCTTCCATGGCTACCAGCTTCGACTGTTCTATAGCTACCCTGTCAACCGAACTGACTTCCAGAAACGATCGTCAGTATATGTTACGATCATGTTAGTATTGACCCAACAGGAGTTCTTTTGGTTTTCCAGATGTTTCCGGTAGGTAGATAGTACCACTAGTGCAGACAGGATGCGCCACTGAAAACGTTAAAATTGAGAACCATGATCCCATAGTCACGCGCGTGACATTAGTTACAGCTTAAGAACAATTATTTCGAACTCAATCCATTGTACGGATCTAACCAAGTCTCTGACTCTCAGGATGCGAAGCTACTTAACACTACCTATATAGCTCATGTGATTGCCTCTATGGAGCCTGTTCCCTTACTTTTATGAAAAATCCCTATGAATTGAAACTTTAATTGCGACGTCTGAAGTGACACGGTTTGAGGTTGGGGGGTTCGATGTGTCAACTTGACATCTTCGTAGGTTCTTCGATCGAGTCGCAACTCGAAAAAAGGATCGTCAATAGCCTGGTTACATCATTTCGCACCCGTCAATGATTGGCTGAATTTGAATAACTTCACCAGGATTTAAAGGAGATATTTTTGCCTCGAAGGGGTAGCGATTTGCAAGGGCTTTTCCTGGTAATATGCTGTACGTCGTTCCCATGATAATTGCCAAAAATCGGTCTTCAAAAGTGAAGTCAAGTCTCACCAGGCGTATACCTTATCCACAACGGCCGGCAGCAAGTCGGTAGATGTTGATAATCTTGAGGATCTACGACTGCCATACTTGGCTTCCCAAGCTCCTTCTAGTCATCACATAATGGTATTCGACAGGATTTAGACCCCCAGAAGCGCCAGACATCTTTCGGTCCAATCACTCCATTACCTCCAGCGCAAAAGCGCACATAGTTTTCACTAGTCCAGCACCTAACAGACTGCTACAAGAGAGCATGGAGAGTAGTCCTCATGTGAATGAAAGCGTAGAAATGAATCATGACGAGCTGTTGCTAGCACGTTTGGGTTATAAGCAGGGCAAGTAGAGTGTTTCTATGGACAAATTCTGGCTTCATTAACGATGATAAAGAATTTCGCAGGGTCTTCAGTCCTATCGAAGTCTTTGGTGTTGGTTTTGGCATCATCGGATTAGTTCCTTCCATGGCGTAGGTCTGTTAGATGCATGAACATGGCCTTGACTAAGGAAGTGTCTTATTGAAGTTCTGTCCTCCTCTTCTCCGTACCAAACGGGCCCGCCGCTATGGTATGGGGTGTAAGCTTAAGTTGATGCTCTTCAGTTTGCACTTGTGTGACATTCTGACAGTGGGCAATTTGTGCCTTCTTCCTTGTAACTATCGGATTGGCCATGGCGGAGCTTGGGTCAGTTGCTCCAACTTCTGGTGGTCTCTATTATTGGACTTTCATGTTCTCCTCACCAAAATGGCGTTGCTTCCTCGCCTGGATTGTCGGTTGTACGTAATTATTGATCTTTGGCGTTCGTCAGTACATGATTACCTTCAGATTCGAACACGGTTGGTAATATTGCAAGCGTCGCCTCAGTTGATTGGGGTTTAGCGGTCCATATCATGGCAGCAGCTAGCATTGGATCCAATCACTCCTTCACTCCTACGACGGCCCAGACTTTGTATGTAACTCATACCTTCAGCTCCGTTCAACTGCTATGTTGCTGACCCATCTTGAAGTGCTCTCTTTGTTGCGTTGTTGATATTGCATGCAACAATTTGCAGTGTCAACCCAAAAGTTGTTGCTCGTCTTCAGATCCCTTTCATTCTAGTCAATATCGCGTATGTTTATTTCAATAATTTTTTTTTTCGTGACACTTTCCAATGTCAGGCTATGCCTTGTCCTCATCATTGGATTGCCACTTGCGACTCCAGGGAGACTCAGAAATGACGCTGCGTATGTTTTTGGCGATTTCGAAAACTGTATTACATCTTCTACGTTGAATGTCTTGTTTTCCTGACAGACTCAAACAGGGACGAGCTGGCCCAACGGCTATGCATTTATACTGAGTTTCATGGCGCCTTTGTGGGCCATTGGTAAGGATAAACGCCTGCGTTTTTTGTAGATAATATGCTGATGTCTCCTCTTCCAGGTGCTTTTGATTCTACAGTTCACATGAGCGAAGAGGCATTGAATGCTGAGGTTGCTATCCCATACGCGATCATTCTCGCATGTACCTCAAGTGGTATCTTGGGCTGGGGTACCGTTTTATTAGCCTTCCATTTCACTCCTATCAAATGATTTTACGCAGCAATAAATGTGGCCTTGGCCTTCTTCATGGGTAATGACCCCGACAGCATAATCAATAGTCCAATAGGGCAACCAATGGCAACGGTTTGCTATCCATTCCTTTGAGCGTTTGAAGGTTGACGGTTTTCTGATCATTGTCAAGATTCTCTTCAACTCCTTTGGTACTCGTGGCACGCTGGCAGTTTGGGTGTGCATTATTTTTGTACAGTATGTGAATTATGTCCCTCTAGATGACTATGTAAATGGCTTTTAGGTTTGAAATGGGAATAAGCATGGTAGGACTGAACTCCTTGCTCTATAGTCAGCAGCTCTCACCTCCCATCCTAGTTGACCACTGCTTCCCGACAAGCCTTCGCGTTCTCGCGTGATGGTGCTCTGCCATTATCCAGATTCCTATATAACGTCAACAGCCGCACTCATGCTCCGATTTTCGCTGTCTGGTTCGTCGGCATCATCTCTTCAATATTGGGCCTCTTGGCATTTGCTGGACCTACTGCGATTGATGCTGTCTTCTCCCTTGTTGTTACTGGTCAATATTTTGCGTATTCGGTTCCCATTGCGGCTAGATTTCTCGGACAGAGAGAACTCAAGCGCGGACCTTTTTCATTGGGGAAATGGGTCAGTGATAGTTTGAGTGAGACTCAAAAAGCCTCGACCATTGATCCTCCATTTCCTTCTTTTAGAGCAAATATGTTGCCGCGACCTCAGTGGCTTGGATGACGTTCATCGTCGTGGTCTTCTTCTTTCCATCTCAGTCGACCCCCAACAGCACCAGCATGAATTACACAGTGGTCGTTCTCGGTCAGACGCATTACTGAATCAAGCATCGCTTTTTTTCTACTCATAAAGATCAATCTTACAGGCGGGACACTTTTTCTTGCGACGATTTACTACTACTTCCCTCGTTATGGTGGAAGGCATTGGTTTAAAGGACCCGTACAAACTATTGTGGACATCGACATCATACGCATGGACACGAGAAATAATATCAGGGTTGAGAGTGACATACACAAAAGTATAGTTCAATGTAGTCTCAATTCATAGATGACACAGAAAAAGAAAATATGACCAGATACAAGCCCAAATATATAAGCCCCTTGCGAATCATGTTTCTATTATTCGGATACTCCTCAGAAGTTAACCACCCGTTTCGTTGGCAAACCAGCATGCTTCGCAGCGTTAATTATGTTCAGTTGTGATGCAAATTGGTGATCCTGTGCGCGTCTTCCCTTTTCCTCATGTCTCGCAGACCGATCGATTCCACCTTTCCGGCGTCGGAAAGAATGGAAATCGTCTTCATCTGCACCGATAGCATCGCCAGTACCGAGAATATCTTTGGTCTCGACACTATCTAAGAGTTATTGAAAATATGTGACGATGGATGCGTAAGTCTGAGAAGTAGGAAAAATGGACTTACCCTTCTTTCGCAAACCACAATCCTTCGCAAGGTGCGTGGTATCTCCACATAATTTACAACATCCTCCATTCGGATAAACACCCTTTTCTTTGTTTTGAGGACAAGATGACGCAAGATGACCTTTACTTTTACAAACGAAACATGACGCGAAAGGAAGGGGGTTAGCTTGATCGACGGTTTTCTTGCATCGTGAGAGGGTATGTTTTGACGACCCGCATCTAGGATATCTTTGAGGCTCAACATCTCTTCTATCCAAAACAAACCCGACCTGTAGCAAATGCCAACAATTTGGGCCTTTTGACTGTCCTCAGTGGGCTTTTCTGTGTTCGGACAATCTTTCGCAGCATGACCTTTCTGGCGGCAGGCATAACAAATCGTCTTCTCCAGTCTTTCGTTGACGCATTTAAGGCGCCTCCATTCGGAAGGTGGAAGAACTAATAGTGCCTTCGTAGACATAAGCCAATACCTTCATAAAAAATACGCACGCACCCTTGTCTTTCTTAGTTTTTTCTCTCATCCTCTTCTTTGCCGACTTAGAAAGTATTCCCTCGGCCGCTCTAGCTTCCGACTCCAATCGTTTCCTTTCCTTTTCTATAGCCGCTTCAGCTGCCTTTACACCAGTATTACCATCCCTCATTGATGTTTTTGTCCGTTTCCGCTTTTTCTTGGGTGGAGGAGCGAGATCTCCATCTGTCTCGACCGTTTGAACATCTTGGATATCTCCAGACTCTGCAGTTTCTTCTACAGTTTCTGGTCCTAGATCTGTGCGTACTTGGGACGTGGCTTCGAGATGTGTCCGCTTTCTCCCAAAATTCGTGATTCTCGTCATTGTGATCAAGAAACTGCTTTCGGAATCCACCGAATCGTACCTATCAATATTTACTTCGATTCTCATCAACATGTTCTCCGCCATTCACTTTCAGATCGTCTCTTGTTTTTTTATATTATCAACTTACTGTCAGAATCCGAGACGTGTACCTATAGTAATGCAGACTATGTTAATGCCTGATCTAAGGTGCAGCCTGTGAGTAAGGTATTCGTGCTGTGTTTATGTGTGTGGATGGCTCACCCTCAGTCTATGACAGAAATGACTGGTGGTGCCACTATGTAATTGAGTCGTATATGTATCTAGATATTGCTTTGTCCAGTTGTAACAGTGGGCGCGTGATATATGTGAAATGGTAAAAATCGTTGGCACACTTACGGTGCCTTTCGTCGGGATCCCAACACTTACTCAGTCGAAGCTTCTGCAAAGCAGTCTTTGGTATGGCTGCTACTTCACAACCTCGATGACTTACTTTGGATCTGTTACACATTAAGCAGGTATCTATAGTATCGACATATGTTCGTGACAAATTACAAACACATATTAAGCCAGCAAATTAGATAACATACTGAGTTACGCCTTATGCATTATTACATGAACAGTAACTTTGTGTTCATGAGTGTCCATAAGGACTTTCGGCCTTCCAACATCTTCATTAATCCGCCCAACTAAAGGAAGAGTGCGTTATTTGATCTACACTTGTTATATATGTTCCCCATTCATTGATTCTTCAGTCATGCTAGTGAGATACGGCAGTCTCATGAGAACAATTCACATACTCGAATCCTGTTGGAGCAGTTGACCACATTGTCAAAGTATCGCTGTCCATCAATGGCATCCTTTCCGCCGGCGATGATCCAGATTGGTCTTGGTGCAGTGGCGTGGTATGAGACATTTCGGCGTATGGTAGGTCATACGGACCCCATCCAGATTCTGCATAAGCACTCATCTGTGTGTTTACATCATGAGGGACGGGAGCAGGACTGTCGGATAAAAGTATCGCATTCGATCCTCTTTGCAAAGGAGTGGATGGTTGGAAACCTAAGGTACCAGGAGCTACTACCGGCTCGCGTCTCGGTCGTTTGTATGACTCAGAAAAGTTGAACTGCCCATAAACAGGAAGCCGACCCAACTCATTTCCGTACATAGGCAAATCAAAGTTCAAGGGCTGCACAAAAGGTGCAGGCCGTGAAGTCGAGAGGTGTAGCGGTCCCAAGTCAACCTCACGAGTCTCCTCTAACGGTTGAATAAACAAATTAGCATCCGTAACGTGATCGGAATCCCTGGGTCGTTTATTTCCAGCAGTGGTTTCCGTGTGAGTGGGTTTCGTGAAAGTAGTTTTCGTGTGAGGAGTATCGGAGAAGGTCAAATCTCCAGCGATAGCCAATTCAACAAGAATGTGCCTGGCAAAAGGTCAAAGCTTGTGTTTCGTACAGGAAAACGCCAACTTACCGATACCTTGCAGCGGAACACCATCTAAAGGCAAGTACATAAAAAGGAAAACAAAAAAACCGTTTCGCTCACCTTGCCTCATATGCCTTGAAAAGATTTAGGCACCGTTGAACATCGTCAATCTCACGTTTAGGATGGGGAGCAAAACCCGACCTTCTCCCACTCCAAATATGAAGGAGCAGAACAACTGCAGATGTAAATGCGGTCATCTGGGTCAAGTGTCAGCCATCCGTCATGCGAACGTTGCATCACGTACAAGTAAATGCGGTAACGGTAATGCAGTTCTGCTCTGAATATCTAACACATGACAACATGACCTCGCAGCGTTTGTGCAGATAGCCAATGAAGGAAAAGTATGAATCGATTTATTCCTGAAAGAAGGAATGAAAGGCCTATGGACGAAGATCTGTAGATGGTAATATGTAGCATAGAGATAGGCTGATTGTTGCAGAAATAGTTGGTTCTTCGAAGTTGGATCCCACCGCACTGGAGGAGTTGTAAGAGGAAATAGCACGAGGATGACAAAAAAGGAAACAAACTGACGATGATCAGGAACTGTATCCATCCAGTCATTCAACCTGGAGTCGAGGTCCATAATAATCTTTTGATCTGTATATGTCGTCTCCTGACCAATGATATGCTTCTTCACTGGATACTAATGATACGAAATGATTACATTGGCACCCTGAAATAGAGAAAGAAATGGCCTTACAAGGGCTCGCATGGCATATGCTAGAATATCCATCAACTTTATGTAACAATTGAAGTAAGCGATGGAGGACGGTATGCTGGATGGCTGCTTGAATGCCCGAGAAGAGTTCGAGTGCTCCCAGTATTCATCGTCGCATTCGATTGGCAAATCTACGTCATGACTAGAAAGAAGACATGTTAGTTACAGTAAAGCTATCGTTCCATGGTAACTTACTCATCCACTTGTAAAACACACTGCCGACCAGAAAAAGAGCTCAAGAGACAATCAAAAGAGTTAAGTATCCTGAAAGAAAAACAATAAGGTATTGTCACTGGAGCTCAGAAGGTAGCTTACCAGAAAGCACGCTTCCAGAGTTCATCCTCCGCTGTGGGCGTTTTCAATGTTCGACGTCTATGGGCTCCAACTTCCTGAGCCATACGTAAGGCTGTCCTAAGCTCCGTCCAACAACCCTGAGGGGTTTCACTAGACGATGCAAACAGGACAGAAAGCTGGCAAAAGGAATTTTGTTGTTATCCTTGGGTGTCTCTGGGAGAAATGTACATACTGCGAAATTCTGTAGCTCTCTCAATGAAGGAGGGGGGATAAAAGACCTTCGGATGACCGATACTTGCTCAAACCACTTCCATCCAGCCGAATGAGTTGATGTCGTTCCGTCATAAAGAACGCGCGGATCATCGGAGTACCGTGAGCCGATAGCACACACAAGCAGCAGGTCGCTCCAAATGATGGGTCCTGAAGGTGTAAACCTTCTGCAACAGAGGTCTCGAAGGAAGGCCGATGGAAAAGAGGCAAAAAGGGGTTAACTTTCTCAAAAAATAAGATAACAAGGGATGTGAGGAGCTCCTCTTCTGGGAAACGATAGACTGGAGATGCCGGCGTTCCAAACCGTTTTGGATGCCACTAGCGGTTTCATTTGATTGATAAACCAAACATTTTGCCAAGCGAAAACTCACTTCAGGACACAGCCAGAACTGTGACCGCTGACCTTGCATAATATGTGGTTTCAACGCTTTACCCACGTATTCACTTTGAATGTCCAGCGCTGTTTGAACTAACTGGTAACCACTGGGTATCTTCAGTCGTGGTGTACATCGACTGGAAATTGAATCATACCTGGACTTGCCGAAAAAACGACCTTGAGGTGGATCAACATGCAATCTCTTTAACTTGCCTATAAGCTCTTCCTCCTGGAGATCGGTATCGTTCCTAGGTAGCAAAGAGGGTTCTGAGGGTGTTTCGACATCTAGTTTGTCCAGCTCTTGAGCCAAATCGACGTTGGGCATCAACTAGGCGAAATGGTCGACCTGCGTCATCGCTATGAAATATCACATACCTTGCTGAATAACTTTTCCATCTTCTCAAGTCTGATCTCCAAGCTCTCGACATATCTTAAACGACATATATCAGACTTTGACACTCTCCACAAAGTTTCTTATGTACCCTTTAGCAGGTCCGAGCGTCTAGACCCTATTTTGGTTCATGTGAAGAAGAGGTGGCATGATACAAGACTCACTTGAGACACTACCTTGTGTGTACATTCCAACGAGTACTGTATGCAGTTACTGCATCGGTTGCCTGGCATTTCGGCGCTATCGCCTTCTCCAGTGAGTAAAGGGTGCAACGAAAGAAAGTTAGCTTACATCGAGCTAAATCGCACAATCAAAAATTTCTATTAATACTGGAAGGACGGGGCTGTATCAAGACACACTTTTCTTCTTCTTGCAATGATCGCATGCACCGGGCGTCCTTCGTTTTTTGACATTTTGTATCTGAGGTGCATGCTCAGGGTTGGATGACTCCGGAGAACGGGACATGGGTAAAATGGGATGATTCACACGTGCAATTCGGTAAAGCTTTCAAATGATTCTCGTCTTCGACTTCTCGTAATATCGAATCCTGGCGATTCATTCGGCCTCCGGACCTATCTTCTGATCAGGAAGGACACCACATTGATTACCGCAACTCTTGCTCACCGCAAACAAGCCGCGGGAGATATCACGTACGCTTCGTTCAGTGCAGGGGTCAAAGATAGATTAAAGCTATTTGGAAGGCGTTTCATCGAATTGTAGTAGTTTCCGGAATGTAATGAGTCTCGATACTGTATAAGCTGCTGTGGAATCAAGCTTCAAGTTGCCTGTAGTGTTAACGACAAGTCTAGCTTCCTTTGTTATGGCATGACATTACTTGACCTCCCCTTATGGAGAATCTCGAAACAGATGTAGTTCGCCCGTGCTCACTGCAAAGCTATCTCGACTCGGCAGCCTATCGAAGGCACCACATGCTTCATAGGGAAAGAAACCTCTCCGGGCTCAGTATCACAAACCGCGATACCTTTGATAAATATCAAGATATTTCTATCGTTAAGTAGTGGTCGGAAGTAATCGAGAGAACAAACCAAACGCTACATGACTCAAGCTCAAGTAATACGTACCTCAAGGCGAACATGGATACGTTAAGCAATCATTATCTGCGTAAAATCTCAAATCCAGATCCCTAAACCTCAGCCAGAATTTCCACAAGAATATCCTTCACTGTGATCCGAGTGTCCCAACCATACCCGACAGTACCAGAACTTTCCTCCCCTTTCGGTTCTAAGGCGGCTCCAAAGACTGCTCCAGCTAAAATCTCGTCAGACGGTCCATCTCGAAGACGTATTCGATGAGTTACAGCCCGAGAAACTACGCGCGCTATAGCCGCCTCTGACACGAACAATTTCCCAGTCGAGCGCTGCGGATGAGAGATGGGTACAACGTTAGCGTCATGATCCTTGGCAGAGTATGAGGATGTCGATTCGCGGGGAACATTTAGTGTGACGCTTTCGCTTCCACTGGCAATATATTCATGTATCTCAGAGGTAAGCTGTCCTTGAGTACTGTCATCATCTTCTACCTCATATCCATTAGCCGGGTACGAACGCAATAATTCGCCGCCAGTTGGGTCTATCCCAAGAACCCTGCCAGCTCGTGCAAGATCGTACGCGTCGTTCATCGACTTTGCGGTAAGGAATGTTCCATCCAATTTGGGATGATGACGAACAGCAGAAAATAGATCAGACATATAGAGCGACAACTGCGAAGAGACGTGGGCACTCAGAGCAGCTTTCTGCAGTGACACTATGAAGTCCCGCGGTATTAACTGTTTTGGAACAACCGGTACTTGTTGTGATAGGCGAGAACGACTGTGGCGACGATGTGTGCTACCAGGAAGCGCCATCAATAATGCAGCAGAAGTAGAAGGTTGAGATGGTGTTGGCGTTGGAGGATTTGAGTATGAGTGCTTTCGGGACAATGATAGTGTATTTGCGGTGAATGGAAGGGCTTTCCAAGCATCACGGACGAGTTTTTGAACATAAATGGTACTGCTCATCGCAAACAGGTCCAACTAGAAGTGTTCAGAAAACCATCCCCATAAATAGGACTGAACCTACCATACTCCTATGGATCTTGGGTCGCTCTCTTGAGTTCAAAGGGCACACAGAGACAAGTATGAAGTCATTAGGTAAGTTCCATGTTCCCTGATAATCTAACTCTTCAGAAGTGGTAGTATTGCTCTTATGGTGATGATCGCCATTATGGTCACTGGAAAATGCGCGCCTTGAAGATGAGTCAAACAGGCTGGTAATATGTCGAGCCGGTTCAAGTACAACTTGGCGGCGAATCAAGACCTCTGAGAGAGCTGTTTGCTCTGCTAAAGACGCATGTTCAAGCCCCTGTAAAACAAGAGCATGTGGAAATTCAGGCTCTTGTCTGGAGAGTAAAGGGAGTGGATCAGTATTCGCATGAAAGAACGATCTTGGCTGAGGTGCAAGAATGAGATGTGAAGGCAATGAAGGCGATGAGTCGGGTACGTCGTTTAATTTTGAATTATAGACACTAGTTCTTGCAGAAAGAGTGAAGTGGTGAGGATCATTTGGGACCGAAGCTGGGCGCGCAAAACTTGGGTACCGTTTGTTGGAGCGTGACCTTGAACGACGAGACAGTTTAGACGACTCCCCAACATCACCTCTGTTTGACGGTAGAAATAAGGAACGCAAGAACAGGTTGGGATTCTGATGAGGTGTCAAGTCCTGGCGTCTTTGTGTTTGAGTACGAGATCTTATTTTCGCCTTGTGTGTTGGCAAATCGAAGATGGACGACAGCGTCTAAATATTTTATCAGCTCAGTATTATGTATACATGCACGACGCGACAACAAAACCAGGAACAGACAAAGGGAAACCCACAAGTAGCTGCCATATACATATATTCCATGGAGCATGACGGCGTATGATTATATGCATGCTTGTGCAAACATATGCATCAGAAAGATATACTCACCCAAACTGCGAGCCTCACGACCAGTGGAACATCCTCTTCAGGAGTGAGTAGAATGAGGTATTTGTCGCCCGCTACCATGCATTGTAGGATTGCTTGAAAGATACCTGTATCGAGCGGAAGATTGCCTAATGAAGAGTTTCGCACATACGCAAGTAAAGAAGGCAAGAAGGCAGATGAGCCAATCAAAGAAAGCAGGTCCGTCATATCTGTGATGTCGGGTATCTACATATTGTTACATCGATATATGGTGAGACACGGGACTCAGGACACAGTGTAAATCATACCACTGTAAGGCTATGTCCTTAGAGGACCTTGATGGTTGTCCCCTAAGTTAAAAGGGTGATCACAATGATCGGGTACTGTTTTGGGGCGGAAGACCAGGCTCCTTGATGGCTACTACCATGAACTCTTGGGCACCGTGACCCATCAGAATTTCAGATTTGACAGATGAGTTCTTTTTTCTATTTGGGACAAAAGACTTATTAATTACGTAAGTTAGAGTCGATCCGCCGTATCTGCAAGCTGACATAAGCGGACCCTGTTGAGATGTGAATATGATTGTATCTGTCAATGATCATGGGATATATTGCATGGTGTATCCAATCATCCTTAGCTTCGCTTTCTCTGTGGCCGCCAGTTGACCGAGAGCATGCCCAGAGGGTTACACTGTTATTATCTGTTCAATCTGTGTCAGAACCGCTACTTCACACTAACGCTTTAAACTGTATAGGTATAACTTAGGTATAACTTAACCAGGTATGGAAAAATATGCATCTCAGTCAACTTTCTCACTACATCGTCTAGAGTTTTCTTAACGTTTTCATGAACCGATGGTGCAAACTCTAAATTTCACTGTCGATGACACTTCTCCTACGATCTCTTATTCACCATTCGCCGACATCTTTCCACCGAACTTGACTGCCGGATGGAATTCCTTCTTTAGTGACTCTGCTCTCCTTAAGTCCCGTGGAGAAACGGGTAACGGGACTAGTTTTCATGTCACATCTTCTGATCAAGCTGCTATATCTATCACATGGAGAGGTTCGTTCGCAACTCCTGACCACTGTCGGTGATGACAGGTATGACTGCAGGTACCGGTATCCAAGTGCTGGGTAACGTTCTAGGAAATGCGAGTTACAACATCACACTTGATGGTACCACGCGACCTAACTCAAATAATGAAGATTTAGCAGTCTTCAAGGATCTACCTGACGGAGTACACACTTTACTCATATCTACTGCCATACCTGCTGTCATACCTGCCGGTGGCGAACAGTCAGAATTTCTCTTTGATAAAGCCGTGATCTACTTTAACTCAACATCAAGGTGAATCGGTTTCACACGAGACAATTCAGTCTGTAGCTGACTGTCTCGCTATTATAGCTTGCCTTTGAACCGATCGACGTTGAGTGATGTATTGTTTCAAGGTAGTTGGGACCTCCATACCATCAATAATGTCAAATTTCATCAATCGCAGACCAAGGGTGATGTAATTCAATCGACATTCATTGGTATGTTGTTTCCATCTTTGATTTTGTCTGATACACTCAACTACTAGAAGGAGCTTCTTTTCTCTTAAGTGGAGTGACGTCACCTTCAGCTGGAAAGTACTCAGTGAATGTTGACAACAATACGTCCACCCTGAGTGCTCAATCAATCTCTACAAATCCAGACACACTACTATTCTACGTTACTGGGCTCGACCCCACAATTCTCCACAACGTTAAGATTACCAACGAAGATGATCGTGATTTGGTGATCAAGTTCGACGGATTCCAAGCATTTATACCTGAACCCACAAGGTCCGTCTGCAGTTTTGCCTTTTCATTGACAATTTCACATATGCATGTTATTGCCAGCGTTCAACCAACTTCCACTCCACTCCTCGTATCCGGAGCATCTATGTCCAAAGGAACAATCGCTGCACTTGTCCTAGCGGGCATCCTTGGTTTCCTTATTATCAGTGGCCTTCTCTACTTCTTTTTAGTAATTCGGCCAAAAAGACGCCATATACTGCCGCGTATAGAACGACGCATCAAGAAAGAGAACGAAGCTGGTCCGTTGGGTGTACTCAATATTGCTCCTACAATCTTTCCCGATGATAGGGAAATTGGCTCGCAAGAAGGAACAATCGGACACCACAAGAAGCAGTCTAGTGAAAAGTCAGGGTTTGCTCGTTGGAAACGGGGAGCAGAAGGTGGATTTGAAAACATTCTTGGGATAACCTTCAGGCATTCTAGATCAACAGGCAAAAAATCGAGAAAATCCGGTGTATCAGGAGGGCCTTCGAGCGCGAAGTCGTCTGTGTTCACGCTATCATCATTGTTTTCATTATCATCATCAAGACGCAGCCATGGAAAAGGCAAGAAAAAAGCAAATTCGAAGCAAGTGGGCGAGAGCTCAGGCCAGTCCACGAATATCGCTTTGGAATTTCCAGTCAGGCCAGACTCCACAGACAGTCTTAAAGAAAAAGACGCTGAGCTGTCTCTATTATCTCCGGACCCGCATGTCTCTGAGTCAGACATGCATACTCTGTCTTATATGAATACACCGTCTGTTCGACAAGCTTCGGCTTCAAGTCCTCCCATTCTTGCCCATTCGCGATCAGGTACTGACATTACTTCACAATCTACACGTCAGCCTATGCCTCGTTCTTCCTCCTTTGGCCATTCGTTCCAGGCTTCCGAAATTTCTGGTCAGCAGGGTAGTGTTGGTTTCTTGTTGAACTACGATGATCCTAAAACCGGTTCAAATGAAGACGTGGGCGACTCCGTAGCATCCATGCCACCACCCTTGAATCCTGGTCGCCTATCTGCTCTTGCGCCGCGAGAGCGGGGCAGCGCCAGATACAGTTCGGATGACGCAACGAGTTATTACCTTGGTTCAGCTGCAACACGTTTAGCCATCCGCGGTTTGAGGCCCCGTACGACCCAGTCTCCTGATATCCATTCTCTTGAACGAATTGAGCAAAAGGCCCGGACATCAGACAAGACAGGTGAACCAGATGACCCTGCTGTCCAGCCTGCCCAAGGTCCACCTTCACCACCCAATTCTGATACCTCTTTTTTGCATGTGGTGACCCCTGCGATTCGGCCTATCGACATTCCACCAGCTGAAATTCCACAAATTGAAATTCCACCGGCCGGTATTCCAGAGTTACCCCACAACATCTTTTTGGACCTTTCTCCTTCAAGCCCATTCATGGTTGATTTCCCAAGCATCTCGTCGCGTGCTAGCAGTCACTTGAAGCTCCCTGTTATAACCACACCGCCGGACGGTAACTCCGAGCAGAATATTGGCACCCTTCATCCTGTGTTCCAATTGAATCCTCCCAGCAATCCACCTCTTTCTAGCAATGGACGGAACTCGTTCCTTGACTTTGGAAGTTCGCTGAACATGTCGCATCAAAACCAATCTACCCCACCCGAGAATTTGACAAATATACCAGAAAGTGAACGGTCGAGATGGAGCACTTCTACATTGCAGACGTCTAATCTCTCACGGAGTGGTTCATCCAATATATCAGGCCCAGCCACTTCGCCAACTTCTGGTCCGGCTTCATCCTTTCCCTATCCTGTTTCGCTGACCACATCGCCTTACCATCCCGAAGGGCAGATCCCAGCTCGTCAGGCCCAGTCCCATCCTACGGTTCTCAGTAAAGACGGTCGACAAGTAGATCGTCGTCTTGCTCAACTACGACTCTCAGCCTTCGGCTCACCTCCAGATCTAGAAAGCGTCCCTATATCTGTCACATCGGAAAAAAGACCTCGTCATAGTGGTGGCTCAACTAGCGATTTTGGTGGGGGTGCTAATAGCTCCCAACTCTTACCGCATCCACCACTTCCTCACAAACACTCGAACGCATCCTTCCCGCCTTCATAGTCGTGGTAAAATAATCACCACAACGGTATTTCAAGCGCTTCTTTTTTCTAGGGTGGAATAATTACTTCTATTCTTGCACATGGACAACCGAGTCTACCCTACATTACGCTTCTTCTAATTTCCAGTAGCAAACGAACTCTTTACGTTGTATCTCGTCAGTCACTTGTTGATTCTTGGCAGCTGGTTTACTCAATCCATGGATGCGTCTCCCTCGAGTTCCTTGTATAAGGAAGTCTAAAGTTGAGAAAATTGAGCAGCTTCCTCCTCGTAATACTAGCTTCCCTGCGGAGCGATATAAGAAACCCTTTAAAAATAAACATAAGGCGAGGTACTAATGACTGACTATGCTGGAGCTTTCTGAATGACGATTCAATTCGTTTGACGAATCCACGCAAACCTCACATGACTGCGTCCTAATGCCCTATCACCTCACTTCCGTCAGTCATGTCATGAGAATCATTGCGGAAATCGTGCTCTGGCCCGTCATGTTGTCGTCTGATTGTCGTATGCCAAACCCATATGTCTTACCTGTACTCTGAGTGGTCGGTCCAAATTATCTCATTGTGGATCATGCCTGGGAAGTCGGAAGTTTGATCTCACTTTTTAGGAAACGACATGATTGCTTGCGGAGAACTAGTCCGTCAATGATTGATTGATGGTCAATTGAAAGTAAGTACGCTCGTTATTACTGATCATTAAATTTCTGTATGCTTTAAATCATCCTTGAAGCTTGCAAGCCTGTGTATGAAAACAATTCAAACGAAGTCATTCTGTTCCCATTCGCAGCTGTCCGTTACTCAGAAGTGAAAGTTCGAAATTCCTCGACAAGACCTGCGTAACCAACTGACTTGCACACTGACAGCTTGCTTGTTCTTGGCTGGTCCGCGTTAAGTACACCATGTTCCAGGGTTCCTACGAAGTCGGGACTGCCAGACATTCGTTATGAGTCGCTGACAGCTACAGTAAGTCAAATCCTATCGCACTAAGGAACAGGAACACGTCAGAAAATGAGTTCGGAAAGTGTTAGCCAACCACCCATACCTCGCGGCGTATACCAAAGGAAGCTGATAGTGAATCTAAAGTTCGTAGGTATAAAGCCTTGACAGAACTTGTGGCTGGCTTTTCGCTATAGATTTTCACAACGACACGCGTTTCAGGATGAAGAACACCATCAAAGGATGTCTGTTTCTTTTCGCCGTACAGGTATATCAAATAGCCCAGATATTGATAGCTAAACAATCGGATCTACTTCTCAGTCATCTTACGCGAGCCCCAGCCCTTCCGCTGTGCAGGAGATAAATGTGCGCTCATTTCCTCCTGGTTTGTCCATTCCGAAAGATATCACACTCTGGGGATCATATTCCTACTTGGGATGTTTTACGTGAGTTCGTGTGGAAAATCTTCCGAGTAAAACTACGTTCTAATGGAACCGTTAGCGACAATACAGCATCTCGTTCCCTTACCGTGTTGTCCTCGTCTTCAAGCAGTATGACAATCGAGGGCTGTCTCAAATCTTGTAACTCTCGTGCTGGCTACTATAACTTGGCTTATGTCGGACTGGAGTTTGCATCGGAATGTTGTAAGTCTCAGCTTCCTAAGTCCTATCCTCTGTGATAAGTGTTTTGGGTGGCAGACTGTGATTGGGTACTCCAAGACACTGCTGTTCAAGTTGATGACAGCGAATGCGATATGCCATGTGCTGGAAACGCTTCTCAACCTTGCGGTGCAGGTAATCGTTTGACTGTAGTAAGCCTCGGGGGCTCCCCTACATCTGCGCCCGCAAAACTGAATACGTCCGGCAAAATATGGGATTATCAAGGATGCTACCAGTATGTAGCATGTATTTGCTCGCTGCATAACTGTCTATAACATCTTTATCTACAGTGATTCTCAGACAGCAAGAACCTTGCCCACCAAAATAGCGGTGGATCCTCGGTTCTTCACGTTGGAGGTGTGTGCGTCTGCCTGTGGAGCTGCTGGTTACACATATGCCGGTATCGAGTACCGAAATGAGTGCTGTATGTCTTTCGATACCTTCCGTTCTCAATAGCCTTAGAACATCTTCAGGGTGTGGCTCTTCGTTGCCCTCAACCGCAGTTCTTGGCCCTGATGCCGATTGCGGTATGGCCTGCCTATACAATTACTTTGAACGTTGCGGCGCCGCAGATCGCATGTCACTTTATAAACTGGATGCATAATTTCTTGTTTTAGGTAACAGTTGAGAATTCTGAACATTACAATGAAGTGAAACAATGAATATAGAGATCTATGATGTGCCCATCGAGTCCTTCCTTAGTCCGAAACTAACAAAGCGTCTAAGGTCTGAGAATACCTCACGGCGTTCTCCGCCACGATTTGATGAATCTGCGCTTGATCCACCTTGAGAACCATTGATAGAACTGGTTCCGCCGACGAACGAGCCTATTGATATCGGCGAAGTCATTGCTGTGAAGACCCCTTCCCCATTGATCGTAAGGGGAAGCGAAACACGACTTCCACCTGGACTAACAAGACTCCCTCCGAGCTGACCTGGACCTGGTGGGTCCATGTCAAGAGAGGAAAGGAAGGAAGTACTGCCAAGGTCAGACTTGGTGCTGGTTATAGTGAGAAAGTCGTCAAGGAGAGCATTTTGTTGAGCTTTTGGCGTTCCCTTGAGGTCAAGGATCTAAAGAAGAAACACATATATGTAACAATACCATCGTAGACGAGCAAATAGTATGCACACCTTTTGGAAATTCGAGAAGGAAGCATCACCAATGAGGAGTGTATAATTTAGAATAAAGCCTTCAGCAGGATCCTGCAAACCAAATTAAGGAATGAGAGGCACAGGAGATAATGGTATACTAACAACAGGCGTGACAATGACTTTCAGTAAAGCCTCTAACCGCGTAGTGCTCTTGATCAATCCACGGGTATAACTATAGATGATGAGGAGACGAAAGTATATGGTACTACTAGCCTTCCCACCTTGAAGTTAATAGAGTCTCTCCAGGCATTCTGGCTAGATAGCTTTTGACCTGTTGTAGGTCAATCAACAGCTTGTGAGCACACCCGATCGTCAGCATCGAGGATCCTTGACGGAGATACGGGGAACGACACCTGTTCTGCTCCGATTTCCTTCAGCGGCCGGCTCTTCACGATTGCATTGGTAAATTTGGCTAATATTAGACTGCAAGTATAGGAAGAAGATCAACTTCTGGGTTATGATGTTTGAAAGATGACTGCACCTGCATGCTTTGTCGAACAAATTGCGTAAATATTTCTTCTGTTCAACTAGTGGTTTGACAGTCTCAATGACCTGTTCTGCCGCAGAAACCAAATCCCCAGCATACGCCGACTGTCCGCTGACTTGATTTGTAGCAGTCCAAGTTGTTCGAGCCATAGTTGCAAATGCTGTATCACAAGCAGTCTCGAGTTCCCGTAACTGGATAACAATGGCTGCAGAAACCACACTTCAGGAGAACTTTTAGCCGAACTGTGAGGGCCGGAACAAAGAAACCCACCTGACAAACATATCTCGTTCCGTTTGGAAAGTGACACGCTCTTTAAACTCTTCGTTAATCTTCTCCCGCATTTTGTCCTCCAGCTATAACAGATTACAACGTAAAGTGTTGTTATGGAAGGGCTATTACATACTTCAGAGGCAGTGGAAAGACAGTAATCGGCAGTGTTGATTAACTTGCAAGCGTGCTTCAACTCACGTATGTCATACCTTGTATCCCCAGAACGGCGAGATTGAGGTTGTGACGGGGACCTGTCATATACGGGTTCGGTGTCTGCATAGAGATTATGGAGATAACTAACAAACCTCTTCAAGCTTGCAATGAGGACATCCTCTTGAATATTTCTCACGTGAGCATGAAAACCAATATTCCATCACACAGAAGCGTACCTGCATAGATTCGTAACCATTTTTTATGTAATGTACACAGGTCAAGCAGCGCCTGGCCCGTCGAAAGCTTCGCGCACTGTTCTAAGCTCTGCGCATAAAAGTAGAATAAGTCCGTTGATGAAGGTAGAACCAAGCTGTCTGTCTCTTCTTCAACACCATTTGGAACGTCAAGGGAGGGCCGAGGTAGTGGACCCTTGCCTTTGGACTTTCGATGCGGCGCAAGCATGTCTGTAAGAACTCTAGAAAAACGGAGTCAATATATTTCTGAGATGTCGTACAACATGGAGCATTTACTTGTCCTGAGCATCAACAAAGATACTCATGTGGGGTTCAAAAGCAGCAGATATTGGTTTGGGTGAAATAGAATGTGCACCTGTCGTCGCAGCAAGCATTGCTTGAAGCTAATGATCGGCATCAGCACGAGAATGCTACCGTTTACAAAGAAGCTCACACTGGTAGCCCACTTCTTGACCATAGAATTCTCGAACTCCGTGGTGATCTGCAGATTCTCTAGTAGTGTTTTGACGGTGAGTGACGAGCCCGCCTTTGCCAGAAGCATGGCGAGATCGTCTCTGCCGCCACATTTTCAGGCTTGCACATTTTCAACTTGACGCAAGGACATACCGGGTGATATCCACAAATTTCGCAAAAAGACACCATCCCACTTTCCATTCAACTGGGAATACCCGACCTTGTTCAACCTCGTGTGTTTGTAACATGCGCCGAAACCACGCAAACCGACGGGAGAGGTTGTCCAACTGTCCCGCCTCGTCTGTCAACCGAAAGATGCGACGATACTCCTTAAGCTCAAGTGCGACATAGCGGTCGATGAGGTGAGCACGGAAGTCGGGGCCTAAAACATCCGCTACCAGACAGGCATCTGCGATGTGTGGTGCTTTCACGGCTTTGGAGCTGTCTTGGAGAATACTTCACATATAATAGACGTTCATGAGGGAAAATTCAATGAAAAGAAGTATGAAACCATACAACGCGTCAAAATCGGCATCAATCAAGGAACGAAGTTGGCCTTGTATTTCTTGTATGCGTTTCCAAACTTGCGAAATCCGCGGTACACCGTTGTAAGTTTTGAAAGTCACAGAGATTTGCTTCACTGCCTATGTCAAGGTTTAGTCGTGCTCATCAGACAATGTTTGGCGAGAGAGTTACTAACAGCAAGCGTTTCGACAACGTCACAGTACTTTTTCTCCTTTACAAGATCTTCCAATTGAGTTAGTGCATTTACTTGCAGACCGGAGGGTCGGCGGTTAGATAGAATCAGTAGTATGGATGCGCATCAACGAGCACACCTAGCATTTGCAACCGTTTGAGCGTTGTCATGCTCAGAATGAGGTTCTTCTTGGCTGTATCCAACACCTGTATATCCTTTGTGATATTTCGGACCACGGCCTCCGACTCTGTTGCCTTTTCGCGTATACGCGACATCTGCCCAAGAAGGTCCTGTAAGCAGAACTACGAGTCAGTCATGGTTTTAGGTGATGCTGGAGACGTTTACAGAAATCATCTCTTGGATGAGCTGCATCTTCTCTGGATCTTGACTCCGCCGTAATTCATCCTGTAACGCATCAACTTCCTCCTGAAGTTTCTGCTGTGTGTCTGCTAATCGAGTGTTGACGAAGTCTAAATGTGCGAGAGATTCCTCTGTTCACGTATCGAGTCAGCAAAAGAAATTGCTTTGGACCCTTAGCAGGTATAACCTCAGCAAGTCCAGTGACAAATGCGCACCGTCGGGGAACAGGTCGTTGAGGACAGGAATGGGATCAAACGGCGTGTCAAATGAGGGCGCATCGAACGGGCCACCATGAAAGTCGCCGAGATGGGCGTCGAGGGCTTGTTGCACAGCGAGGATCACCTCGTGCGGGAGATCGTCATTGTGCATTGGAACGAGAGACTAACGTACACGTCGCGACTAATTACCAACCCCTAACCCTAATTTTGGTGCAACAGTCGATCGAACTGAGATGCTTCTCAAAGACGGTTCTTTCTCTTTTGCAACACTCTCGTGACCATGAGCTCCAGTAAAGCCACAGTCGCCCAGATATATGCCAACCAGCCTTCCTTTTCATGTGCCACGTGTGCTGCAACTATCGTCGGTCTACTACAGTAGATCTGTCCGTAGAAAGGAGACTCATCGAACGTTTGCATAGGCATTACAAGATGAACTTATTAGCAAATCTTTCTCTGGGAGGGATGGACGGGGATAGTAAGTGTCAGTTGAATCACCCCGTTTTCTTATCACACTTGAATCCTATTTAGCCTCATGAACTCGGCGGACAATGTCAGGCTGGGACGACGAGAAGATCGAGCGCTCTCGTATGTCCTAGCACAAGTTCCTATCGCGTTCTCCGGAAGTGATTTTGAGTAAAAGCACTGGCAAGTACGTTGTTGCAGATGTCTTCTGCTTAGGATGTGATGAACGTATTGGCTGGTTTTATCACACGGCGAGTGATCATACCCAGAGGTACAAAGAAGGTCAGCTCAGGTTTTTATATCGAGACATTCCGAATTGATTTTTGCAGGCAAATTTCTTCTGGAGCGAGAGAAACTTGTCAAGGAAAACGCATGGAAATTGGATGAATGACGCATTTGTTTAGTACTCTTGAGTCGCAGAATTGTATCTCATCAGTCATTTAGAAATGTATTCTACTAACCATCAAGCGTTCGACATGTAAGCGTCTTCATCTAGTTGTTACCGTTGTCAAGTCCCATCTTGGTCGATTGGGCGCACGGAGAGACAGAGGGCTGCTTACGTTTGGATTCAGAATGGTCTTCGAGTTGCTGAGGCTATTCGTCCTTTATGAGATGACTATCCAGTTTCAGATTACGATTTCTCAGCTCGAAACACAGGCACTGCATGCCGGGTATTGAGCTTAACGGCCATGAGCGTGGTACGAGATTAATCAACAACTCCTCACCTTGACTGCATATCAATGGCCAAAAGACATCTAAGTGATATACACCCCATCTCCAAGGTCATTGTCCAAGAGCCTCTCGTTTCCGCAAAATACAACATGCCCCGCATCGCGAGCAAATAGGGGCGGGATGCGTGCTTGCACCTTTGGCTTCTTCTGCCTTCTACTCTTTTCATTCAAGCCCAGATGATCCTTAAGAGTGTCTACATCCATGCGAGAGTCGTCCACAGGCATAGTCACATCAGTTCCAGGTATTCCGGAAACTGTTGGGACTGATGCAGATTGAACTACTTTATCGTCCACTGCGAGACTATCCGCCCTAAGAGTTGGAGGGGCGGGTATTCTTCGAGAGATATTGCACCCCGTACAAGTGTATACCATAGTGTGACAGTGAGAGGACGATTCTGGAGATGTCGTGGAAACTGAAAATCATGAAACAACTAGGAGGGTCTCTTACTTTTAACGCGCACGGTAGCGGTGACACCTGGAATTAATGTCAAATCGCACCCCTTGCATAAAGTTCGCTTTACACCAGGATCACTAGTGTTCCAGGACAGATGAATATCCAGATTAAAGGAAAATGGTGGAACATACATTTTGACCGTAGTTTTCTGTCCAACAGACTTCATCGTCGCAATGTATGATCTAGAGAGCTCGCTCGCAGTCGTAATATTTCTCAAACATTTATTCCTCCTTTTCCTTGCCGTCTTTACATCTTTTGATGTATCTTTTGGTGCGCAGCTAGATTTGGCATTTGCAGACGAACTTAGGGTTGTCGATCGTTGCGAGGATGGAAGGGTATTGAGGTAAACGCTAGCCTGGTAAAGAAAATTCAAGCGCTGTATTATATCACGGTTAGCGGCACTGTTCGCCGTGGGTACATCGTCTTTGCCCTTCTTCACCATTCGTTGTCGTCAAAAAGTTAAGCAAGAACGGTTCTGGTCACGGATTCGGCTTTGTAGACCACGTGCACAACTTTTTCGACATTCAAAGTGAATAACCTCGCAATCAACAGGATCCATCTGTCTTTATGTTCCCATCCTTTGTTCGACTATCAAAGGCCTCAAGAAGACCTTTAACACCAAAGAGAGGAAACAAGGACTACTACAAGGGTGTGTCATGTAGAATATTGCGAGCCAGGGCCTCAATCTCACTTGAATCATACGCAAGGTACACGGCAGGCGTTTTTGCCTGGTGGTTTGCGTACGGGTGCACCTGGTAAACATGTCGTAAGAGGAAAAGCGAAATACCGTCTTCTTGACGAGAAAGTCCGTGTCTTCGTCGCTCCACCGATTGAAGAGATTCTCTCCTCTCCCGTACGTGCCCAACCGTACTTGAATATTGGAACTTGCTGAATATTCTGGAAAACAACAGCTAAAACCATATGTCTCTGTCAACGCTAATCTCAAGCCTAAGGAGGCGCAAGCTGTCTGGGGCCGTTTCCCTGACTCTCGCGGTCTCTCTGCTGAACATTTCCTCAAAATAGCACGAGAACGGACAGGCGAAGAACTACAGTCGGATGAGAAAGCAGAAGAGCCGACTCTATCATGGCCGAAACGTCTTTGGCAGGGAACAACGCCGCCTGAAGCAAGTGTTTCACAAAATGTTATTCTGGAGGAGGTACCAACGAGTACGAGCCAAACGACTGCCGGGAAGGCGCAGTAAGTTATTAGCCATATATAATTCTATTATGATATACATTTTCAATGCACACGTTGATGTCAAAGAAATGCAATCGTACTTAGGGTGTAATGTATTGGGCTCTGATAATGCACTGTCGATACAACGAGGGGTTGCTTATCCAATTTTCGCCGTTCTGCATGCCTTTCCTGGGCTCACAGATACAAGGGCTCCAATCCTTGGAATTTCAAGTGAGGGAGTGTCTGAGAAGTGACTCAGGGTTCAAGGAAGCTACATGATTACAGGAAAATATAACCTTCCTATATGTCCCATGGCTTAGTTGGTTACGGCGTCCGACTGTTAAACTCTCATATCGGAAGATCGAGAGTTCAAGTCTCTCTGGGACAGTGAACATCCTGGAGGGTGTGCTTTTTTTTTATTCTACTTCTTCGCGAACACATGTCACGTGAACGTGAATATCTCAAGAGGTGACGAAGGGTTTCAACCCACGAAGTTCAGTCTACTAACCATCGTTAAGGTTTAAGCACTACCTTCTTCGCTGTACATGTACGTCGATCACTCAATGCATACCAGTCATGCCGCCTCTGGTGGTCATGATATGCCCATGGGCCCCAGATGCTCGATGCACATGCTCTGGTAGGTCTTCAGCGCCTAAATATCATTCCCAACTTCGTGTCGAAATCAACACACGAGAACAGGAACACTCAGGTTACTGATACATGTGTCGTCTTTCCTTCATGGCATATTCGGAGCACACAAGGCTTCATATTTTCCTGCCTTGTCATCGTCGCCCTCGGCATCTTCTATGAATGGCTTCGTGCCTTCCAGAAGCAATATGATGTTCGTCTCGCACGTTCTCTGGTGTCCGAGGGGAAAGGAAAAGGACGCGCTACCCCAGGAAATAGCGGACGAAACAGTCCCGAATGTGGTTCTGAAGAGAGTGGGCTGCTCAACGGTAGGAGAGTGAAGAGACCATCGGGAAGGTACGTCATCTTGTATGTGAGCATCCTATCAAAATCCTCAATAACTTTTCATGCAGCATACCTGTTCCATTGTTTTCCCGTGTGGTCCGGGCATCGTTGTATGGCTTCACAGTGTTCCTGTCGTTCTTCCTTATGCTAATCTTCATGACATACAACGTTTGTTTTCTTTCAACTTGTGGCTTCGAAATGATGTTGATCGTTCAAGCAGGCATATCTCATCATCGCGGTAGTGCTTGGGGCTGCGATTGGGCATTACATCTTTGGTCCAAGTGTTAACGTGAATGATTTATTGACAGAAACGCCTAAAACTATGGCGTGTCATTGATTTAGAAATAGTGGAATTACTTGGCTCGCGGTTGCTATATTTACTTCGGGAATCTATCAGGGCTGTCTTGTGTTCTCTTTACGACTATAATGTGTACACCAGTTTTCAACTCACCATATTCCCTGAAGAAGCATTCAAAATTGATCTCATTCATCAGAATTGATTCCGGATGATTCCACGAAATCAACCGTGTACGTTCAATAGAGCTTTGCCAAAACCTCGGTTGCTGCACCAATACCATCCCCAAGTCAGTGTCACCTGATAGAAGCCCGCATCTACAACTCTGTCGAAGTATGGTCAGCTCAATAGAGCTTTTCAGCCATATAGTCGAGTGCGCTTGCAGAAAACAATGCAGATTGAATTAGAAATACAGCGTACAGACGATCAAGCCGTCTTCATCTCGATGTCCTCATCCTTCTTTGTTAGACCCTCAGCAACAAGCAACGTGTCGATCTCTCCAGGTCTATATATTTTTGCTTTCGGTTGCTTTGTTTCGGGATCAAGAGTCAAGACAGCAAACTCAACTACCAGCAGAGGGAGAAACACATTTTAGAAAAACTGAAACAGACGCGAAGTCGAAGACAACTTACGCTTCTCACTACTCAACGTTGTACTGTCCATCGTCTTGCTCATCGTCCTAAGCACAAGGCCGATCGCGTCCTTGACCTCAATCGTGTCTTTATATTCCTGTTTGAGAAGACTCTGCGCTGTGCCATTGTTTGCGCCAATGCAAGTTGCCTTCCACCCTGAGTAGTTGCCTGAAGGGTCCGAGTGGTATAATTGAAATTGATAATGAGGGTCATAACCCGCGTAAAGCAGAGAGACACCAAATGGACGAAGACCTGTTTACGAGCGAGCAAAGGAGCGGAGATTTAGAGTAAAATGTTGAAGCTTTGTCGACGAGTGACGTACCTCCGTACTGCGTATATCCCTGCTTCATATCACATAGTCGTTGGGCCAATAATTCGACTGGTATATCCTCATTATACATGAGCAGATGTCGCTGAGCCGCCGACCGCGCGAAATTGATGAGCGAGTTCGCATCGGCCGTAAGTCCCGCAACGCCACCTATTACATTTCTGAAGTCCCAAAAAAGGCCACGATCGTCAACATTCCTGATGCACATCCAATTGTGGCATGAGGGGAGACGCACGAATTCAAAAGGTAGATCTTTTCGCCACTGCCGCCGTACCCTCCTTCTTTCGCACCTGATAGATCAAGAAGCTTGCCAGTGACCTTCTTCTCAGCTGCCAAAACGACACCGTCTTTCGCTAGGACGCCGAGAACTGTGCCGGCGTGTGAGATGGCTTCCATGGCATATTCGACTGAAGTGGGGTCGAATAAGTATCTTGGGGAATAAATGGGTAACTACTGACTCTGATAAAGCCGGCCTGGATAGTATTAATTGATATTCACGATATGTCAGAAGAAAGTTGATATACCTTCTGGCGAAAAGATAGTTGTGCGGCCTGATTGGAGTTCAAGTTTAGTTCCTATATTTCAAGTCGATAATCAAGCTTACTGTCGTAGCGTCTGGCCTGTGCATTGAAAAATCAGAGGGCAAATTTCGACGAAGACTAACGCAGCATACCATGACGATGAAGTGGGTTGATAGGAGGGGAAATTAGAGGACAATGCAGGTGACTGACGCGTTCAAGATGCACACGCGTCGTTCCAAATCGGCTATTGCCGAAATAGGTTAATCCAGATTTTCACCACCACTCTGCGAACACCAGAAATCTTGAATTCATGTATGGCCACTGTGCAAGCTACAGAAATATACGGGTTTCTACGTATCAACAAAGTCGGGCTGGTATCAATCAAGGTGGTCAAGGCCGAAACTGGTCGGGATTGGTCTCACAGATGAAACCAAGCCGTCCATAAGACGCTCAAACTCTGCGTGTTGAGCTGGGGGAAGATTGAGATGCAGACTCTCGTCCGTTGTTCTGCTTTGGATGTCATCACCGTCTGTGTCTTCCTCATACATGCTCATCTCCTCTGATTCCTCGGAATCACTGCCATAGTCTGTGCTCCTGGGACTTCGATACGGTCCCCAACGAACGTTACGTTTAAGTCCCAGCATCTGCCTGACTAGATCAAACTCCAGATCATTTTCACAGACTGGCATCTCGTTCCAAACATCCTGATCTCGCCAGATGTGCTCGAAGAATCCATCTCCCAAAAGCGACTGATGCAGCGCTCCATCCGTCAGTGCATCAAAGGCATATTCCACTCGACCTCCCTTCCCGAAGAAAAAGCCAACACTCCTCTCTGGTCCGCTTCGCGCGACAATGGCGTCTGCGCTCAATGGTTGATCCGTGTCGTTAAGAAAGTCAGCGATAACAGCAAAGATAGACTGCCAGTCGAAGTAGAATATCTTGTACATCGATGAGTAGAGATGTGGCGGAAGATAATCAGACACCCTATCAAGTAGCATCCCAGGGCTACTGCATGGAACGCGGTCCTTCAAGAGACCCATAGCAATTGCGTGGCCCATCATATCAATCGCCTCTCCGGCGCCACCTGCCATTGTCGTTAACCTGAAGCACTCTGATCTCGAAGACGATATACTCACAATATAGGCGGAACCGCATACGCTCGGATAACCATCCTCCAGCACAGAAACCACATGTGCAACCAAACTTGCGCTTGGCTAGGTATTCAGTCAAGCTATCTGGCGTGGTCGATTCTTCCATCACACGCTTTATCAGAAATTCGCATTCTAATTCTTCATTCCCGTACCCTTTCCATTCGCCCAGTGTCGTCTCTATGAATGTTCGCGAGGATTCCATGGCATCAGTCAAGCCCTCGAACGGCGTTCTGCCCTCGACATTATTGCTATTCTTCATATCTTCCTCTACGCCTAGTTCTAGGAGCGTTCGGACTGCAGCAGGATTTGCCATATAGAGTGCGAGATGGATGGGTGTATATCCGTATGCATCAGGCTCGTGTATAGAGGCTGGATTGGTCTCATAGTGGGATTTAATGGTGTCAACGGCTTCTTGACCTTTAAAATTCGTTATGGTATAATGCAGGGGATATTTCTTCGCGATGTCTTCCCTTGAGAGGCCTTCGATCTTGAAACCGTTAATCTCGTTGTTATCGCCCATTCCAGTGGCATCTTCCTCAAAAGGAATCGCGCGCGATGGATGGTTATGGTCTGTCGAATATCCGAAAAAGTCTGTGCGACCAATACGACGGAATCCGTTCTAAACGCGAAGACGCTAGAATCAGATGCTCTATCTCAGATTTTGAAATGACACCTGCCTTCTTAAAGAATTTGACCTGCTTCTTTTTCAGCGCTTCGTACTCATTTTGATCCATTCTGCCAGCTGGCTCTGGCCAACATATGAGGGTATGGATACCGGTCTCGATATACTTGGATTTGAGGAGGCTTTCCAACATCTTTGATCCGAGTCCCTTGCCCCGAAGCTCCAGAGGCTTAGTTCCGCATGTAGACAGCTGAAAACCTCAGGACAGATACCTGGTCGTCGATAAACATATTCAACACGTAAACGATGGTGCTGTCATCGATGTCTTTGCCCCAAGCTCCCGTACCGCGTCGAACACCCGGCCGATAGAGCCACGGTTTTACATGACCAGACTTGTCAAAGAATTTGAGGGAAAGCTTTTGTAGCTCGTCGCTGTGGTCATACATGACCTGAAAAAATGCATTACCGCACAGATGGCGCAGGATTTTGACAGCATATAGAGACCCGATACGGCCTAGCTTCGGGTGAGTTACTTTCAAGTCTATGTTTTTGAAGATGCGGGGATGTTCGTCGTCGCCTTTCATCGCGAATGAGAACGAACACTCATCAAGTTGGAAGCATTCGGAGGAGACCATGGTGGTTGTGTTGAAGGAAAGAAACACGAATGAGTGGGAGAGCCCTTGCGCGGTGACGTCAGATTAAGGTTCCGACAGGAGTCTGTTTTCCGTTCAATCAGAAACTGTTTCTCTATGAGCGCGTACGTTCACGAGTATATCTCCCCAGAACTGACTTCTACGTGACTTCAATAGGAATCGCGGGCTCCAAGTCTGGTCGGACTTTCTCAATCTGGAATATAGATCGCTTTAAAGGCAGATCTGGTCATTCGAGTAAATGTGACGGTCTTGCGGTTCACTTTCAATAGCGGCGCATCCTAACCTTTCCAGTCGTAGTTGGATGGTGGAGATTGGGTGTCCATAATCCATTATTTTTGCCGAAACTAGGATCGAGTGTCAATTCGGTTCTTTGCACAGGGGTGTGTCGGCATTTGTGTCTAACTAGCAACATTCATCTAGTACTTGTATGTATGGACGATCGAAGTATCAACTTCGCGCTTGACAGCCTTCATTGTGTTATATTCTACATCCAATGCCGTATCTGGAGGTACGTATGACCTTCTAGCTAATGTCAAGCAATTCAAATTGACTTGACAATTCATAGTTGCGGGCTCGTCACAATGTATCAATTTACGTAGAACGAGACTAACTGCTTTACGGCCTGCAATGACTGTGCAGGTACCGTCTGGTTTAAAAGGAGGACAAGTCGCAGTAAAAATGGGTAACGGTGACAAGCTGTTTCTACTTATATCAAAGATGAAGCATTGCTTTACGAGTAGGTCAACTGCTCGGCATGAATGCACTCGATGCTCACCAAATTTTTCCAGCCATCCTCTATTTGATATTTGCAACAAGCATTTCTTGCGTTGTTGGCCTTGACTTCAAAGGTGCAAATTGGATCTGGACCCCAGAACGACCGGCTGATGGTTTGTACCCTGCCGGAAATGTCACTTTCCGCAGAGACTTCACGGCCATTAATGGCAAAGTTCCCATCTCTGCCAACATTCTCATAACCACCGACAATGCCTACACACTCTATGTCAATGGCAATTTTGTTGGCTCTGGAAATACATTTACATCCGCCGATCGTTATTGCGTACCTCTCGCAAATAGTTGCAACGTCTTTGCCGTAGCTGCGCAGAATACCTTGAAATCCCCGGCAGGTCTCCTTGCTGCTATCCAGATCCGTTATAGTGATGGTTTTGTCGACAACATTGTCACCGATGAGGAGTGGCATGCAGTTAGCGGAACTCCATCCGGTTTTCAACAATGTGCGTTTGATGACAGCCTCTGGCCCGCAGCTTTCGTTGAAGGTCCCTATCCAACTACTGCACCTTGGAATCTGCCTCAGTTTGCTATAACTATTCCTCCTGAAAGCCAGAATCCAGGCCCATCTTTACAGTCCGCCCAATGGATCTGGACTCATGAGCTTACTGGACCAGGGTCAAGCGTGCCTGCCGGTTCACGTGCTTTCCGTAAGACAGTGCCCATTCCCAATGGCGGACTTGTCGTACAAGCGAAGATTCTTATTGCCACCGATAACGCATTCACCATCTACGTCAACGGCTTCCTCGTCGGCTCCGGTGGATCATATACTATTGCTAACCGTTATGTCGTCAACTTCCCTCCCACTTCGCGCGTCGTCATTGCCGTTTATGCAACAAATGATGCAGGTCCTGCTGGGGTGTTCGCTGCCTTTGATCTTGTGACCTGCGACTGCTCTGAAGACATTTCCTTTGTCACCGACGGCTCATGGAAGTACAGCCTGCAAACCCCAGCAGGATTTATCAACCCTGACTTCGACGACTCAGCATGGCCATTGGCAGTCACTGAAGGCGGTTTTGGTGCCCGCACATGGGGACCAACTAAGGTCGCAGCAGCTAATTCCCCTCAATCACCTGCTGCTCGTGGTGCACCTGACGCACCTCCTGCCGACGTAGTCGCATGAAGCTGTTGGTGATCTTTCCACCACCATTGATCCCTTTGTGTACCCTTTGATCTTCTTGCTTTATCGGCTTCTCTTGTTTGTTACTCCATTCTTCCATTTCTAATAAGTTTGTAATCTTAAGTGTCTATTTTGTGAGCTGTTTATGCAATTGTCTGCCATATAGCTGAAAGCTTGAAATTTAGATACAAGCTGATAAGAAGAACACTATTTCATGGTAAGTGACAAGTCATGAACACAAATGGTACTTTTCTGACCGCATATGCTGGTCGACATCGTGATGGACAATTTGAATCGTTTGTGCAATACCTTTTTGATGAGCCATCAACGTCTGTCAGATTCTATTCGCATCTCCCTACTATAAAAACAAGCGCGTTCTAGAAGTTTGCTCGTCCTAGATTCTAGAATTGCCCCTTCTATCACTACACACTTGAGCCGACTTCCACGGATTGAGACGAAGTCATGTGTCGGTACCACTGTCAGGACTCCCATAATTGAACCTATGCCCTCTGCATTCCGCTCTCCGCCAATTACTTCCTGATTCAAGCCTTCGCTGTGATAGCTGTGGACACATATCCTACTGAGGTCGTAGTCCTCTTCGTCCTGTAACCACAAAGTAAAGAAGTGGGTAGCGAGGATCACCCAGAGGGAATAAGCTGAGGAGATAACAAAATCCATGAGAAAACAATCCACCACAAACAACTTCTCAGAAGCTGGCGCCTTTCTATCAGTTTTTCTACAGAGTTAACTTTTTACCCTGACGCCGAGGATACAAGGTATCAATGGAATTTGTGCTTAGCCTTGAAAGCTATTTGTATCGACGTGACCGTGAGTTGATCAATTATCTTTTTTTTTATAGTATGACAGGATTTATGAATTTACTCTTGTCCTGTCTAGAAACGTCAATATGCCACAGTCTCATCGCGGGTAATACATTCGCAGTGATTTTATCAGATCCTGTAAATATGCTAATATAAATGTGCTACATTTTCGAGCGCTAATGTCAGTGATTATAGATAATCAGATATTGATTCTTGTCCCAGGTCCTAATCGGGTAAATCGATTGACTGCAGGAGATTCCAGATTTCCAGTTCTAAGTAGCTCCATGATGAATGTTGTCAGTGTTGAGAATGATCAAGTAATGGACCGGTTTCTTCTCCATTTAAAAGGTTGCAGTGAAAGGTAATGGTGGCAAGTAGTATCTACTTCACCACAAAGATGAAACATTACTATACGGGTAAGCTCAACTGCTCGGGTCTGAATGCGCTTGATACTCACCAACCTTTATACAGCTGCCGTCATTTTGATACTTGCAAGAAGCATTTCTTGTGTTGTTGGCCTCAACTTCACAGGTGCAAATTGGATTTGGACCCCAGAACGACCGGCTGGCGGGTCGTACCCGGCTGGCAATGTCACTTTCCGCAGAGGTTTCACAGCCACTAATGGCAAAGCCCCCATCGCTGCCAACATTCTGATAACCACAGACAATGCCTACACACTCTACGTCGATGGCAAACTGGTTGGTTCTGGGGATACATTCACTTCCGCTCATCGTCATTGTTTACCTCTCGAAAACAGTTGCAACGTCTTGGCTGTCGCTGCGGAGAATACCTCGGAATCCCCAGCCGGTCTCCTTGCTGCCATCCAAATCAGTTATAGTGA
>QLON01000115.1:0-21561 GCA_003313675.1 Termitomyces heimii | reverse complement strand
AACTTCCGTCTAAGCTCCGTCAATATTGGCCCAAGTCGGAACTTGAGCAACGTGATGATTCGCTGATCGTTCTCCGCCTGTACTGCCAGCTCTGTTGCAGTTGGCTTGCGAGGCTCTAGAGGTGGGGCGATCGGCAGTTCCTCAAGCACCCTCGGCTTCCTCTTGACGCCATCCGCAAACTGATTAGGAGGCCGTCGAATATCCTTAACTAGTGGCTCGAAAAACTCAGTACGTTGTGATGCAGACGGAGGTGTAAGCTCGACGCGATTGTCTTTGGTAAAGCCAAACCATGCTCTGACATCGGGTGGAAGCTCGGAATAATGTCCATCGACGACAACCAACAGAAGGATCGGATCCGTAGATGTGAGGGTGTCCAGCATTGCACGCACTGTAGATCGCGATGTTTCGGAGACAGCAGTACACCAACCAATCAAAGACGGGATATATATGACCGAGGGTTGATGACGTTTGGCTTCAACGAACAGCTGAACGATAGCAGCTTCCACCGTCTAAAATACGATTAGTATGCGAACCCTTAGATCAAAGTTACTATTGAGACAACTCACTCTAGTCGAGTCGCCCATCAGGGTACCAAGCTCCAGCGTCTGTATGTGATAGCCTTCTAAATGATGTAAAGCCGCGGCTCCGACATATCCCTGGCCCATACCCATCGGACCATGGATGATGACCCGAGGTCGATATATACGAAGTGTTTGCATTGCTGATGGGAATTTTAATACAAATAACTGTAATACCATGGTTGAAAACATACATTGCATAAGCATCTCTCTTTCCAGTGCTCCCTCCTCACCATCGTCATCCTCATACATCGCTTCTTCCAGTGCAGTAAGTTTCTTCTCCATCGGTAAGACATGATCGATCACCGTCTTGACTCGTTCGAGGGCATCGTTGAGTAGCGGACCAAACTGGGGAGGAAGTGGCGTTGCAGAGGAAGAGGTTGACCTCGCAGAAGAAGGCACGAGTTCTAGACCGTAATCAGCCGTCAAATTCAAAGAATTTAAAAGGTATTCACTAACTCTTAACAGAGATCATAAAGTCCCTCAAGCCAACACCAATCGTTTCCGGTTTCAACAACAACCTCTCATTGGTCTTGTAAATCTGTGGATACCGCCTTTGGATAGCATTGAGCGCAGCCTCCGTGCAAAGTGCCTATCAAGCCGTCTACCATCAGCACCATCAGCTCCGAAGGAAAACCCTAATCCACTAACCCTTAAATCCGCACCACCATACCCCTTCGTCAACTTCGCCAGGCCCTTCAGCTTCTCACTGGGCACCCAATCCTTTTTAACCTCGGCTTCCTCCCCTTCCTGTCCTTCCAACGGCGCCTGCACCGGTACCTCCTCTCCCCACCCGACCCAGCCCCTCGTCATGATGCTCAAAATCTTCTCTCTCGCCTCTAGCCCAGGCAGTCCAAAATAAAACTCCCTATCGAACCTCCCAGGACGCCTCAGCGCCGGATCCACCGCGTCCGGCCGATTCGTCGCGCCGATCACGACGACTTGCCCACGTCCATCCATGCCGTCCATCAGCGCGAGAAGCGTACTCACAATCGAAGCATGAATTTGGTCCTGTTTCGACGAGCGTACGGGCGCAAGACCATCAATCTCGTCGAAGAAGATAATTGAGGGCTGGGAGGCGCGGGCTTCTTCGAAGAGGAGCCGCAGCTGCCGTTCGGCTTCACCGACCCATTTCGAGAGGCAGTCGGCTCCTTTGCGCATGAAGAAGGCTGGTGTGGTGTTAGTGAATGGACATGCAATGTGTAGATGACCACATACATATTGAACGGCCATCTGAGCGGCAGCTGGCAGCTAGAGCTCTTGCGAGAAGGGTTTTTCCTGTTCCAGGAGGACCGTGGAAGAGGACACCTCGTGGTGGAGTGACTTTGAACTTTTGGAAGACTTCAGGATACAAGAGGGGAAGAAGGGTCATTTCCTTGAGGGCATGGATATCTGCAAAGATCGGGAAGCAGAAGTAGCCATTCAAAAGTCGAACCACGTACGATCATCAAGTCCACCAACTTCGTCAAAAGTGACATTAACGTTCACACCAAGAGGATCTGCATCGGCAAGTGCTGCATCATAACGTCAATCTTCGTCTGAGAGGACCAAGAATAGTCATACCAGCTTCACCACCAAACTTCCCAAGATTGGACGGTGTCCCAACAGCAGCCAAATCACCTCCCAGCATCCCGCCCGCCCCGCCCGCCCCACCCGCGCCCGCCATCGCTCCAAACGTACCAGAACCGTAAGGTTTCCTTGGCGTCCTTGTCGGTCCATGGTCCGAGTCGGAATCGTCAGCGTTTATGCCCATCCACCGTCCCAACTCGGCGCCACTCGCGCTCCATCCCAAATTCTTCTTCGACCGATGCGGCCCGGCATGATACCCATTGCTCCTTCCTCCATTCCTAACAGCATTATGCTTCTGCGGAGGCTTCTTCATCTCCTCAAGTGGAGGCGGTATAGCGTAATTGATACGCTGGCGCTGGCGGAGCGCGTATGGCCTACCATCTACTTCCTCCTCTGGTTCAGGCTCTGGTTCAGGCTCTGGCTCAAGATCAGAGGATGTATGTGCTGCATCGTCTATTGAGCCATCCGCGTCTGCGGACGCACCGGAAGAGGGGTTGTCGACATAGATATCCTCTTCCTCCTGAGATGCGCGGAGAGCGTTACGTCGGCGGAAACGTCGTTCACGCTGGGAAGGGCCACTGTTCGTCGGCCTCGACGCGGTACTAGTAGTGATAGAGTGCGGCTCAGTTGGTTTTCTTGAGCGGAGGCGGCTTGAAAGGCGTGTGTTATGAGTCGGCTTGAGGTCCTCATCATCGTCTGTGGCAATAAAACTATTTTTCCTTCTTCGCAATTGATATCGTCTGGGACCGACGTCGTCGTCGTCTTCGTCAGCGTCGTGGGAGTGTCGAGAGGATCGTTTGGAGACAGGCTCAACGTCGTCGGCGAAAAGATTAGGCATTCCGTCGTCTTCGCTCTCGACGTAAGTTTTCTTAGGTACCTTTCGACCTCTGGATGAGATGCGGTACTCAATAATCGGTGCCTCCTCATCCAGCCCGTCATCGTGAGGTGCATCCATAGACCTGTCGCTTCCATGATACTCGGACCCAGAAGGGCCCCCACCACCGCTGTCTGACCCTTGCTTACTGTGGCGAGTAGATCGACGAAGAGTAGGACCAACTGCCATGGGAGGCAGATGCAGTGAACCTGGAGAAGGAATTTGTGTCGGGTAAAGGTTCGGTGGAAAAAAGTATGGATCGTTGGGCTGCGGCACTGAGCGGCCAAAATTGAACATTTAGTGGAGCAACCACCGTACCGACGACGATGGCGAGGCTTATGTGGTGATCCGTAGAAGAAGCTGTACCGACGTGAGTAAGGAGATGATACACGGTACGGCTACCGACCCTGGCACAGCTCAGGAGGCTCCCGCTACAGAATGCTGAGCTCGTTGTCTAGAATGGCGAGCGAGGTAGGCTTGCTGCTGCCGCAAACGATGAGCAGAACTTGAGAGCTGTCTAGAAACTACTTTGAATGCTGAAGCACTGTGGCGGTGCTCGTTGTTTGATATTTGTCGGTGTTTGCTCATCAGATGCATGCTCTCCTCCTCACCGCCTTCCGTTTGCCTACAAACGTCCTGAACAAACGAACGAATCGACATCTCAATTCTTTGCACAAAATGCATCTAAGAGATGAAATGAACCATTACACCCGTTTATGTCGCAGGTGTAGACACTGGAAATGTAGCTGGGACGCATGCAAGCCGTTTGAACGTCCAAGGACACGTTCAAGCAGCATGGAAGTTGCAAAGAAAGAGGGGATTGCGACGATTTCGTCGCAATTTTTGGAGTGGTCTATTTCCCGACCATGCGTGATGATGTCACAATCTGTGACACGCACAGACCTTCACGTCACACTTCTGAAATCGCCACGGATTGTCAACATTTTTCCGACGAAGAAAATGACAAATCGGCTGTGGTAGCTTTCGTATTCATCACTTATTCCTCGTCGCAGAGAATACTCTCGAGCAGCTGTCTTTTAAGTTGTCCAACACACTTACCAAACGGATCTCGGCAAGATTATCTTGTTCCTGATACTGATTGGACTAGACGGCGAACTCGAACCCTGAAACCTTTTTTTTGAGAATCAACACACTGAATAATACCGCTCAATACCAGTATCACGCTTCGTATTACTCTAATTTTTTTTGTCTTTAATTCCGTGTTTCTTGGATATACTCTTTGGGAAATTCCTAGTTTCAGTGTCCAAGAAACAATCTTTTCCCGAGAATCGTATAAAGGACGTAACCGTGCTTCTTAGCTCTCCTGGTCTTTCCTTCCATCGATGTATTGATATTCCGTCCATCATGCTCATGGACACTCCTTTCGAATCCAATCTGGTACGCATCACGACTTCCGCAGCGTTGAACCAACGTCCACACTCTCGAACTAGCCCTTCCTGGCCAATACCTCAATTGAAGATGGACAAATTTACTTCGAGCAACCAAACATGCTCCAAGTCGAGGACATACAAGACTTGTCACAGCCAATTTTTGTCGAAATCAAACCTCTGATCCGAATGGAGGAAGGTATAGAGGACTATGTCGATGCGCCAGCAAGGGTACACTGCAAATCAATGGCAACCGCATCGCGATAGTACTGAAAATCCTTTCTAGGCTGAACCAAACGAGATCAGCGGGACCGCAGCCATCTTTAAAAACGGAGATGCTTCACCGTTGGATCCCATCAGTGCTGATCACTGTGTACATGGAAAAGTGCTGATACCAATGGCGGCCGAAGATGGCCCTTCATTTACGTCTGACTTCACCGCAAGTTCCTCTTCCATTACCCAATTCTTCTCCAGTCTAACAAAGAGCTCAGACGAGTAACCCATTTTCTCTGGACAACTCTGGAGGGGAACCAAGAACACACGCAGACAAGTTTCAGCAGACGGAAGAACCTGAACAATTTTCACATTCGACAATTTCCGGACGGCAGCAAGACGAAGCTGCATCAACGAACATGGTTTGTTTTGATCCGACCGCCGCATCCCAATATGACAGCTCGGATAATCCCTTGGAGGTGAGTATGCTGACCCCTTCTGGTCGACAATCGCCAAACGTCCGATTACAAATCACCTCTTATGACAGCAAATTATGAGCGAGACGCTCCTAGAGCAGAGTAAAGTAACTGCAGGACCTGCTACGGATCCCTTCAGCATCGTTGGAGATCCAATCGTACGTACGCAACCGGAGCAACGACCTCACGTTAATAGCTCTCCAGCGTACTGATGTCAGACAAGATGATTCCATTCGTGCTGTATCGTTGGGAGAATCTGCCACTGCCGTTTCACCGTCTGGAATTCAAGATGATCATGGCATGGTAAACTCTTTTTGTCACATCAAAAGTGAAAATTCTATTGAAAATGAGGTTCTGTTTCAGGTTAGAGTTGATTTTTTAGTGTCTGAGCCTGAGCCTGCAGCATCTCAAGGAAAGAATTTTGAGGAGCCAATCCTAAATTCCAAGGGCGCTAGTACAGGTGTATGTCAAAAGACAATTATCTAGTCTTAGCTAATTTCTGTTGTTCCAAGGAGACTACAATCTCTACCCCTGCATCAGCAAATGCTCTCGTCACGCGAGAGGTATACCCAGTGAAGCGCAGGAAGTTGATGTCCAATGTAGTCGAAATTTCTACTCTATCATCCGCCACAACGGAGAAATACACGAGTCTTAAGATTGAAGCAGACGACAAAACTCCAGAGCTCACAAAGAGCAAAGAAGAGTTCAAACATCTCAAAAGCGTCCGCTTTTTTTTTAACTCCTTCCACAAACACTGACATTTCCTCTCAGTCCAAGGCAAAAAAAGACCATACCTTCAAACTAGACGCCGACACAGTCCGCCTTCGCCTCCAACAAATCGGTGTTGAGCCTTTTCCCATCGCACTGCCCAAATCTCTCGTGGACGCCACATTCCAGCGGGACATGCTCAGCCATCACTACGGCGGCAACATGCGCGCTACGTTCCCCAAGATCCGGCGCGCTATGGTTGCCGCGCACGGGCTCGACGACTTCATGTACATCAACCTCCAACACAACCCCCACGCCCCTGAAGTGCCTGGCGCCCCGGGGCTCTGGTACACCGTCGGCCAGGCAAAGAGCATCACGCGCGCGTATTCGTGGACGAAGGAGCAGAGGGTTCTGACCCGCCTTAAGACGGGAATATGGCAGTACCAGGGACAGTATGCGCTTATACCTGCTGACTCGTTGACAAAGGAAGAATGGGGCGCACAGGACGTAAAGGTAACTGACTCGGAGTCATGGTGTATCGAAGTGCGTGTATGGTGATTTGTTTCTCTTTTCAGTTGCGGAATACATGGGCGCAGGAGATCAAAACAAGAGCGTGGGGCCGCCCAACTAGAGCGCGCGTCGCTCTCCGTGCACGCCTCGGTCGACTTCCTACGCAAGCCGAGCTCACTGCTGCCCTCGAGGCCGGTTCCAAATTCGATGAGGTCAGCTCTGCACAGATTGCGAGGGCATTGATGAAGGGTGAAGAGGTAGGGAAAGGGTTACTCTCCCGCGTGTTATAAACCTGTTTGTTGATACTCAATACATAGACCATGGCCGTTTGGGCGATGAAATGCGTCAGTTACGACGAGAATTTCCAAAAAGAGCTTATCGAGAAGCAAAAGACTTGGGCGTCTCCTAAAAAGGCCAAGAACGGTGCAGTGAGAAGAACGAAGGTGACTAAGGCTGCACCAAAAGCAGGCAGTTCAAAGCAAAAAGCCGAGGAGTCGGATCCTGGAGGCTCTGATGACGATTTTGTGGAATCTGATAATGATGAAATACAAATTATCTCCCACATCAAAGGGTTAGCGATGCAGAGGAGACCCCGCCACACTAGGTAGTTAGAGAAGTTATCCTACATCATTTGTGCTCCAATTCATGTCATATCTTCTAATATGTCCCCATTGTTACCAAGTGAATTTTACCATTCAATGATTAATTAAATTGGTGGTATTCTTTTCAAAATGAAGCCTGGCGCGAAACTATCTGGATGCGATCGTTCATTAGATAACAAATTAATTTTCGTGTATTGAATGACAATTATTTTGACAGCATGAAAATGGTTTGCGCTCGATTCGATACAAATCAAAAGAAAAACGTAAAACTATTGCCAACTGAATTCATTTGAGAACTGCTTAGCGACTCGAGAGCTCGTCAGTCTATTCATACAATAGTCATTTAGCATCTTTAAATGTCGTAATCGGACGCGGTTGCACATTCTGTGCTGCATCATCAAATTGACTCGCCCCAAACGCCCGCGCATCCTGTTCCAACTCATCAATTGAGAATCGTCGAACGGCTCCGGCTGACATAGCCGCCTCAAGCGCATCTCTAACCCACGAGAGGCAATTCACGGTAGGACTATCATGTGGTACCGCAGTAATCGATGCATGAAGCGCCTCAGTCAAATCTGCAGGCACATCCGCAATCTTCATCAGCCCGACGAGAAGGAATTCCTTCATAATTCCACTGTTAGGTTCGTGTTCCGAGAACCAACCGGATCCGATGTTCCTGATGTGGAATTTGGTTCCTCTGGTAGAAGACCAGTGATGGTAGATAGCCCAGTGGAAAGAGCTCGGGTCGTCACGGGCATAGAGGGCGATGTAGAGAGCACCGGTTTCAAGCATGTTGCTTTTCTACGGTAAATGAGCCAATCAGAAATCCGATTAACTCTGGTTACAGCCTTTTACGCACGTCGTAAATATTGGGCGATTGGTAACTATGATATAACAACTTTTTGATCAAGTTACCATCGCTTGCTATCAATGTGCGCCCACACAAAGGACCTGGAGTTCACAACAAGCCACGAAAGTGTCCTTTTGGCCCCCAACTGATCGAGTATCCGGAAGAAATTCAAACACGATGTGTGAAAAGCTCTGACAAACTTCGAGCAGTCCTGAGCAGCTCAAATGAAGTTGATGTTTTGCCAGGCCCGGCTCCAAGCCGTCAGCCAGGCCCAGCCTGGCCAAAGAGAGGACGGCCTAGTAATGGCTTTGACCCGGCTCAAGATGGTGGAAAGCCTTGACCAGCGACTCAGGTCACGGCCTGGCAGGACTTAAGTCCTACAAACATTTTTTATCACTGTTTGTAACTTCGACGTGGACGACTTCCATCTAAGTCCTCACTATGCTGATGGATGACAACACGTAGTCATGCACATTCAATGGAAATGGCTACTACTTTCCTTCTTGTGGACATGATTGGTGTAGAATACACGTGTTTCTTCAATCGACCTTTCTTTTCAACCCATTGGAAATGTGGACCATTTCTGTGATTCAGTCACTTAATGACTCTTGCTGCTCTCTCTTCTGATTTGCCTCTGTTCATCAAACAAGGCAGCAAGTCTGCTAAAATATAGGCTGTAATGAATGTAGGAGAAGGCGAGACTTCACATAAAACCTTCAACCGACGCTTTGATGCTAACCCTAACTAACCCACACATTCGGCAGGATATGTGGAGTCTTGTTCGGATCGTCCTTTTCCTCACTTTATCCTCGTCATTTGGCTTGCATGACTTTATCACAACGGTGATGGTTACCACGTTGAGTATGCTCGCTGGTGTCATTGTCTTTTTCATTCCTGGGTAATACCGGTTGCTGTTACTCTAACACTGGCACTCTTACGCAGATCAAGATGTCTGTCACGTCTGTCGAGTTCGTCGACAAGACATACACGGCTCAGGAGTTCTGTAACATTTTTACTCCAAGAGTAGCTAAGACAATGGAGAAACAATTTAGAATGTCAGTGAAATGCAGAATATTCTGAGTCACTCGCCAGGGCATCGTCAAGAGCCAAGTAGTGGTACGCGAGGTCGAAGAATGGAGCGGGTACATCAGCCGACAAGCGGATAGGCGAAGCGCAAACCTGGCCAGAAAGAAAATTGGTTAGTCGCAAGGCTGCCGCTCGGGTCTGCACTCGACGCTCCACCAAGTCGAGGTAGCTCTACGCATAGCGTAAACCCTCCGACCTTTATATAAGCCACAATGCCTATCAACGGGATGAAGACGTTCCAAAGCGAAGTCCAGATATACGTTGTCAGTAATTTTTGTCCATGTGTGCTTGCTCTACCCGGAAACATACTAAAGCAGACAAGTCACATACCCATAGACGATGGGGCCCAGCCCGACTGCGCGATTTTTCATGCCAAATACCAACCAAGAGTGCACCGGAGGCACGGATCAAGTTTGGCATCAATCATTTCGGATGTTGCCGATTGTACGAAGCCATGGTCCTCGTCAGATTCTTTCGTCTGGAATGAACGTAGCTTTCACCCAAATACAAGGATAAGATGCAATTGATTGGGAACACCATCAAAGGTGCCCAATGCAGACTCTTTCAACTCTCAACACTGCATTGTAAATTAACACCTGTGTCATGACACATCCATCTAACTGTGGCTGACCTATGAGGATTTTTTCTACTTGAATGAATGGAGAGGGTCAGCTCTGCCGTCATCCTCCTATCAACGAATGCTACCTCTAGGCCCTTTCTATGTACTCGCCGTGCTCACTGCAGTACACGCTGCTATCGGTCCTTCGGCATCGTCAACGCGAACGTTTCGCCCGACGGCTTCACTCGTCCGTATGTCATGTCAAAAATGCTCGTACTCCAATGTGACATATAGCCGTGTCCTTTACACAGGGCTATTCTTGCATGTAGTCATGCATCGACCGCTTCCTTTCCAGGTGTTCTAATTACCGCGACGAAGGCGGGCATCTTATTCTCTGTCTTGGTTCAATGTACTAATTTTGACCTTACGAAGGGCGACCGGATGCGACTGAACGTCGTCAATCAACTAACGGACACGACAATGCTGACAGGGACCAGCATTGTACGTCAATACCTTTCCTTTAACCTTTCTATCATTTAAGGTTACCCATTGCACCCTTCGAAAGCATTGGCACGGCTTATTCCAGAAGGGGACGAGTTGGGCTGACGGTCCCTCGGGCATAAATCAATGTCCGATATCTCCCAATCACTCATTTTTGTACGACTTCCATGTCGGTGATCAAGCTGGAACGTACTGGTATCATTCTCATCTCGGTATGTGTGACTGTTCTCCTTGGCTTCTTGGCTTCAATGTGCTCTGTTGATATCCCATGCAGGAACTCAATACTGCGATGGTCTTCGGGGCGCTTTGGTGATTTACGATCCTGAAGATCCATTTGGACAACTGTAAGCGTGCCTTTCCCAATCACGCGTGTAATAAATTTAGTGTTGTATTCCTCTAGCTACGACGTTGACGATGGTACGTTCTTCAGTCTATCCTTCCGGGTGAGACTGAACCGTTGACCTCCATACTGAAGAAACTACCGTGATAACTCTGGCGGACTGGTCAATATTTGTTTCTAATCCGTAGATCCATCTTTTTTTCTAACTGCTCTTGACTCCATAGGTATCATGTCCGTTCGACGTCGATAACAGACCGAGCGACGTCGGATACGACGCTCATCAACGGTCTCGGGCGCAACTGCAACGGTGCTGCAACGAACCTGTCTGTCATCAACGTTGTCCAAGGAAAGCGCTACCGATTCCGGGTCGTGTCCATCTCCTGCGATCCCAACTTTATCTTCTCAATTGACGGTCACAACATGGTACGATTTTATGCATATCCTCTACAACTCGCCAGAACTCAACACCCACACCTCTCAGACGATCATCGAAGTCGACGGCGTCAACCACTCGCCCCTCACCGTCGACTCGATCCAGATCTACTCCGGCCAACGCTACTCCGTCATCGTAGCCACGACGCAGCCCATCGGGAACTACTGGCTCCGCGCACTCCCTAGCGCCGGATGTACGTCATTCGCAGGCGGAGCCAACTCGGCAATCTTCCGGTACCTCGGCGCCGCGCTCGTCGAGCCGACAACGACGAACTCATCCCTGCACAACCCGCTCATCGAGACGAGTCTGCATCCCCTCGAGGCCCCCGGCGCACCCGGGGGAAGTGCCCCCGCAGACGTGTCGCTCTGCCTCAACGTCACGCGTATCAACGGACGCTTTGCTATCAACGGCGCGAGCTTCCACCCCCCGAATGTCCCTGTGTTGTTGCAGATCATGAGCGGCGCGCGTACGGCGCAGGACTTGCTCCCCGTTGGCAATGTGTATACTCTACCGCGGAATAAAACAGTCGAGTTGAGCATACCGGGAGGATCGGCTGGGTCGCCGGTTAGTCTCACTTTCTCTCGGAGATGATTCTGTTGGACTTATGATTATCGTTGGACGTCATAGCACCCCTTCCATTTACATGGAGTAAGTGTTTCTTGCGCATCATTAGCCGTAATTGGCTATGAATCTTTCCTCCTAATAGCACAATTTTGACGTTGTTCGAAGTGCTGGAAGTTCTGTATACAACTACCATAACCCAGTACGTATCTTATTCTCCCGCTCTCGATTTTTATTTTTTTATTGTGTTCTCATCCTCTTAGGTGCGCCGAGACGTCGTCTCCACCGGGTTCGATGGAGATAACGTTACAATCCGCTTCACAACAAATAATCCCGGCCCGTGGTTTCTACATTGGTAATGTAGTCATTCCCTCCATATACTGATTTTGTACTGACCAAAACCGTAGTCACATCGACTGGCATCTTGACAAGTAAGTAGTACATATCAAAGGCTGTCTGGGCTGATTGACAACGTTCTGATTAGCGGCTTGGCGATCGTGTTTGCTGAAGATGTAGGTAGCATCGCAAAGGGGATGGAACCCGGTGAGAATATAGATTCTCAACAATTATAATTTGTGTTCTAATCTTGTTTTTTCCAGAGGAATGGAGGGAACTTTGTCCGATGTACGAGTCTTCACATTAGCTTTATGGTCCCTTTACGGATAGCCCTTGCTATTCCGTGTATCCCGGCTGCAGAGATATTGATTTTAGTCGAATATACCAGAATTAGGAGAACCATGTTGTCAAGTGCCTGCTTGTCTATCTAATCATTGGCAGATGCGCGACAGTGAACCATCGTGAGCGAATTGGACTATTGGACTATCGAAGGTGACGCCGCCTCCTTGACCATCAGTGAGAGGTATCCCACTACATATGAACTCCGAAAAATATCAGAATCAGAAAGCTACTCGGAGTCGAAGTCAAAAGGGGTGAAACTTAGAGTTGGGTTGCTAACGCGCAATGGGTATTACAGGATGAACGTTGTGGGCAAACGATAAAGTGTAAATGGAGTTAAGTGTAACTTGATTGCTGTTTTAGAACACGTGGTGGATAATTTGATGTAGATTTCTGCCTTTATCAAGATACGAGTATCCGAACTATATTGTACAGCTTCAATGATCAAACGCTCAAATATCAGAACATCATTGTCAATGAAGTCAATACTCAGACTTTAGTTACAAGGATATCTTGGGCTATCAAAGAGTTCGCTGGCATGCAGCTTGAATGTAGTATACAACGGAAAATTTCAAGATACTCCATTAAATTCAATCGATATCCACCAGACTACTTCGACGCGAGTTCATTGACAATGTCGACTGCCCGCTTGAACATTGCCTTCTGCTCGTCCGTCGCCTGGACATCACTCAACCCACCTCCGCATCCCTGCGGTCCACCGTTGCACCACTCCAAGTCCTCACTGCCCCACGCGATGCTCGTGTTGAGCCCATAAATGTCCTCGCTTCCGGGTGGAGACTCCATCGGGAGCTCCTTCAATATCGAATAAAGTTCATCGACGAGGGCGTCGTAGTCTGTGGCAGGAAGCGATTTCGGTGCGGCGTCCTGTAGTTCGGGTGTCCCGTCCTGGCGGAACGAGGAGGCCACTAGGAGATTTGTGTTATTTAAGGCCTTGGTGACGGTGTGGATGTAGTCAGGGGTAGGAGGTGCAAAGCCACCGACGATGCCTGCGATTGAATTCGATCGGGCAGTGCACGTGAAGAAGACAGTATCACTGACCTTTCTGAAGACGGAAAGAATATTCTGAAGGAGGCATGAAAAAGAAGATGATGGAAGTCGGAGAAGATAACGTTCAAACTAGCGCCTTGATAAGGAAATGCACATGTGACTTGTCCCGACGATGCTGGACTTTGCTGTAACTGCAGCCGAGGGCACAGTGGACATGACTCGTGCAAAATCTAGCAAAGGTCTCTGACCAGGCTAGGCTCCAAGTTCTGTCGAAAATTACATGACGTCATCATCGATCAGCTTTTTTTCCCAGCTTCATGATTTTCATGAGTGATGGAGATGGCAGTTATACTAGCCATACCAACTCCCGGTATCCTCACTCTGAACCCATATCTATGATCACTCTGTCTTCGAGGTTAGCAACCGCAGTCGTCTACAATAGCTTTTCCGTTGAGAAGACCTCCGTTAGGTGTTGATGAACAAGATTCATGGGAACATCAAGGAGTTTGTGGCGGCTTGATATTTGTTATTGTACATGACGTACAGTGCTGTGCCAGGTTCCATGGTCGGTGTGGAGACAGTCAGATCCTGTAATAGATCCATCAAACTTCCTTGACTCTCCATTCTACGCCTTTGATACAAACACGAGCAGTCACTCCGACATCTGTATTGAGCTCGACCAGGTGGCGAGGTCCTCATAAGATCCTTTTTCTCGTCTCTCGGTGTTCTCGGAAGACTGAAATGCGCAACGCACAACATGCAACGTACCCGCGTCTGTCACATCATTTACATATCCAGACAATAACACAGTACGGCTTCGCAGTAATAGAACAATACTTCCCCATAACAGCTTTGTTCCATCCGTATTTAGCATTATCTTCCATTTTGATCTCTCGGAAAAGGCCTTTAACAGCCTGCTGCTAACAACAGATGACCATCTCGGCGATGCATACAAGGTTCAATGGCGTTCCTTCTGGAGCATATACTCTCAAACGTGATGTAATCTATCTTTGTACGCTATTCTCCTCAGGTAGGTATAAAAGTCAGCACAAACGACAACTTCCAATCATTCTTAACTTTTTTTTTTCTTTTCCTCCAGTCTCTCGAGCCTAGTGCTCTTTCACTTCTTCACTTCCTTTCACAGCCCTTCATTCACTTTCCTAACTACCTTCTTCAAGCTTTTCCTACCCTCAACGCTTCCACCCATCTTCTACATAATGGTCAAAATCTCTGCCGCATTTGTGCTTTCCGCTCTTGCTATTCTGGCATCTGCAGTCCCGGTACAGTTCCAGAAACGTATCGCCCAAACTATTGCCGATTCGACCCATGATTGGGAGCAAGCATGCGTACGATCCTTATATTAGAATAATCCCACTGATGACTAACCAGTCTCTCGGTGCGTACAGCTCGCAGCAGGTGGAGCCCAGCAATGCAACCCGATTTCTCAAACCGCGTTTACAAGCCTGTTGGCTGCTGGGAAGAATTGCGATCAGCAGGACGCGGCTGATCAGATGATTGATCTCGCCAAGAGTCTCAACAATGATGCAGAGATGATTAGACTCACACAAATCTTTGTCCAACAGCCTCGTAATGCAGTGAGCATCTCCTCCTGTATTCCAAATACACATACTTATGGAAAAACAAATAGCCCGACAGTCTCCAGGTGCCCTATTGTCAAGTCGCACCAAAGAACCAGGAGCTCAACGGCCTCTTCCATTGCCAATTCGCCGGGTCCGACTTCACAAAGTTTAGTGGTGACCAGACAGGCAATGTTCCCCTCGGCCTCTCGGCTGTGACACCCCCCGGGTCCTGCCCCGCCAAGCCAGATGGCCCTGTTCCCGATGGCGTCCAGCTCAACACCCTTGTGACGAGTCCCGTCGCCAGGTGAGTGTATTATTGCTTTCGGTAGATGTCGTGTTTGTTTACGTCGTTTTGTATTATGATAGTGGTTCAGTACCAGCATCCGGCACGGCATCCACCGCTGCATCTGCTTCAGGTGGAGCAGTCGCGCCGACTGCAGCTGCACCTCCACCTGCCACAAATGTAGCAGTCGCACCCACTGCGGCTGCGCCAGCGTCTACATCACCCGCATCAGGCAACTTTCAACTGCGTAAGTAACCAATCTCCTTATCTCTTCTCAACCATAATAACCCATCTCTCCTCTCCTCTTTGATTTGTTCGCTCAGAAAATGGCAAAGACGCCATCGCGCAGAATGACCAGTTTGCATCACTCACGGCCGATTCTGCGTGCACCGACGGCCAGGATGCATGTGTCAACGGCGGCTTTGCGCAGTGCGTTGGCGGTAAATTCGTCATCACGCAGTGCGCGGGGGGCACCGTCTGCGCCGCGCTTCCCCTTGTTAACAGTGCTGGAACTGTATGTCACCTCCTTTCTTAATGATAGAGTGGGGATCTGATGATGGCGTTGCGTAGTCTATCACCTGCACGACCGCTGCGGATCGGGATGCGCGTATCGCTGCTACAGGGGCAACTGCGGCGTGAAGTGCATTCGTTAGGAGATACCGGAGACCCGGAGACGAGTAACTGCTAGCCTGTCGGCCTATTCATGCGCTAAGATTCTAAAGATGGGAATTCATTATGTAGCTTTAGTTCGATGTTTGTATGGAAGAGCTTATATGGATGTATCGAATGGATGTGGTTGATCGGAGATTTGAAGTTTTAGTGATGTGAATTTTTCATGTGTGAAACTGACTTGATGATGCAGGAGAAAAATCCATGCATCGGTTTTTCATCTTTGTATCATTATCTCTAATGAGCATTACGATTGAAACTTCTTACATGCCAACTGAACATCAAGTTTCCCTGCAATCCGTTTGTGTGCGAGATCCGTTAATGAATAGGTCTAAAGTCTATAGGCAATCAAGCTACGAACCGCCTTTGACAGGAGTTTGGGCTTTTTTTTCGGCCATTGATTGTCGTAAGGTACAATTGTACAATTCGAGAGCCTCGTTGCCTTCACGGAATGCTACTATTTAGCATCAAACCTCTAAAAACCCAAAGCATGCCAGGATTGAAAAATGGTTCATAATATAGTTAGGAGATTGTGTCAACCCTCTAGACCCGACCTTGGAACGGTGAAATTCTGTCGCTCCACCCCATCGTGGTGGGACTTCCGGGGCGATATGGCTGGTACTTACTACCCTTCGACTCGTACCCAATATGTAGCACAGCTCTCCAACCACCTCCTAAAGTTGACCTTGTCCTTGCACAAGGCTGGTGAGATATACGCCATGCCGTTTAGCATTGCAGCAGTGGGTTCGCATGCATGCATCACTCCATGGGGGAACGACGTATCAAATTCCACATGTGACATATATTACCCGTTCCTGTTGGCCTTCACTTGCGGCTCGCAATGCGACGCGTAGTTGAGCACTAAAGAAAAACATATTATGCAACTTGTAGATAGTCGCAATAAACATACCTGAAAGAGAAATGAACTTAGGTAAGAAGTATTCTCCTAGGCTGACTACGAAGCTATTGGGCGTAGTCACGTGCATATCGTGGCACCCGCCTGTAACGCGAGGCGCTCGGTGTCGCGTCACACGGAGTGAAGATCTCAGCATAGAACTAGTTTAAGTCCTATATTTCTGAGTGTCCTATCCTAGAACAAGGCGAGGTATTTGTACGGTAGTGTCTGCTTATGTAAGGTGTATGTCGAAAGGTAAAGAGATAAGGAGATGATGAAAGATAAGAATGAGTGACAAAAAAGGAATGATCAGATAATCAGTAACGATTCCTTACATGCGCCCCCCAGCCGAACTCGAGATATGAAGAGGTTCGGTTTGAAATCCTTCTCCCTTGTGATGGGGGCGCTAAATCATGAAGTCGGCCAAGAAATCCTCGTGCTCGGCCTGTGCCATGTGGATGTCGGTGTCCCGGCCTTCAGGGTTAAGGGTCGTTCCTTCTTCGATTTGGGAAGAGACGGGGGCCACAGTGGTAGTCTGTTCGCTCGCAGGGGCATCTGCCATGGTACGGGGACTGGTCGGCATGTATTTGGATGGGATCAGCGATCCGTCTGTCACGGTGATGATAGGGCTGTTGAAAGGAAAAGGCTCGTCTGCTGGGAGGGGTGGAGGAGCGGTAGTCGGAGGCCGAAGGATATTGGTAGTCGTCTGCCAGGTCTGCGTGTAAAAACTCGTCGCTACCTCCCGTTCCAAAATAATTTTCATCGTCTCCCCGGGTAATAGCGCATTCTTCCTCGTATATTTGGAAGTAAATGTTCCTCCGGTATACGTCATCGAAGGGTCGGTCTAGGGCGATCTGAATAAGTCCCAGCTTCCGCTGGTCGATGTCCCCTCGTTGAGTGAGTAGTCTGAGCGCTACAAGTTCGTGGTACTTCTCTCGATTAAAGAAATTGGTATAGATGGATCTGGGGATTATTCGGTGCTTGGAAATGTTCCATTGTTTGGTCTGGGGATTGTATTCGGCCAAGCAATATTTGTATTGTTTGACAGGGACTGAGTTGAAAAAGTGTGCAAACGAATGGTAGCCAAAGGGGGGATGAAGAGCCGCTTGTCGGTTGGGGCTAGTGACGGACACTGATATATCAAACCGTAGAAAGATTCCGGCTTGTGAGGGGTTAAGGATAAATCCTTGCACACCCCGGTCATCCTTAGATAGTACCAGCATCATAGTGCGCCGGTCTTGCTTTATCCAAGGGTAACGAGGCAAGGCCAATACGATCGATTTGGGTAGTCCCTTGGGGGCACCTCAATAGTTGCGTGATCCTCGATGATGGAGCATTGGGTGCATGGCGCAGGGGATGGTTGTTGAGGAGCTGGAGAAGGTTAGAGGGGGAAGGATATGTGTAGCGAACATTGCCAGAGTGTCTTTCTTACATACCCCCTCAAATGAGACAAATCCCAGGAACGTTTGGGGATCATCTTCTGGTGGGATTCTGCTTCCTTCGGGCAGCTCAGTTATAGTTTCTGTGCCCACCAGATCTAAGTATGGGTCATTTAGTCATAAGGTAACCAGGTCTTATCTCCAGCTTTCCACAATACCTCAAATATGGTGTTTTTACCTCTGCCTCAGTGCGCCACAATGCGGTCCACTGCCCATTCTTCAGTTTCTTCTCCTATTATTTGTTCATCCAATTGTCCTGGGAAGAGTCTGCTAGCTGGGAGGTCAATCTGATAAGAGTTATTTTTGGAATCTTTGATGATAGGGTAGGGTCCCTGGTACTTTGGTATGAGCTTATGGGCCAGCCCCTTTGGGTAGTTTAGATTCTTGGTGGACAAGTAGACTAAGTCTCCCATTTGAAATGGGGATGGACACCAGCATCTGTTAGCATCTTGAGTCTGTTTTACTCTTGCTGCCAGGATATAGTCACGTGCTGCCATGATGGCAGTTCAAAGTTTTTGAGCAAATACTCATACTCCAGCAAACTTTCCCTTGGGTTCCTGATTCCATATTAGTGAATGAGGGATTTGTCCAGTGTTGAAGAAGAAGGGGGAATATCCTGTGCTATCTGATTTAGCAGAGTTTATTGCAAATTCAATTGCTGGTAACTTAGCAACCCAGTCCTTTTGATTTTCCCCTATATATTGTCATATCATTTGGGTGATCATGCAGCTGGCTCATTCAGTTGCTCTATTAGATTTGGGGTGGTAAGCAGATGACATGCATAGTTGTGTACCTATTAGTTTGTGGAGGTGAAACCAGAACATACTGGTAAAGTATGAGTCTCTGTCACTGACTATGGCTTTTGGAAGTCCATGGTACTTATAAACTTCTGCAAATACTAATTCTGCAATGTGTTTTGCAGAGTAATGCTTCTGCTTGGCATTAAATGAGTCATAGCAGTTGAATAATCTATAATAACAGTTAACAAGTTATATGAGGCATCTGTCAGGGAACCACCCTTTGAAGGTCTCTTACCCCATGTTTCCTTCCAATTTCCAGGTCCTTTCACTCTAATTCATCTGCTTCCTACTGCCTTTACCAAACTCCTCCTCACTGGCTAGACCATGAGAACAAACTTCCTTATTGGTTTGGAGCCTTTGCTAGACTCTGAGAAGGTGGAACACCTGATGGAGCTCTCATCAAAAGTGATCTAATTCACATGGCCTCAAAACCTAGTGGCCATATGACTCATGATGTGACTGTGACTATGACTTCAGTCACATCAGTCACACTGTGTGACATTACATGTGACAGTCATGTGACTTGACCTCAGAATATCTTCTATTAATGAGCAGAGTGAATCCTTAGACTTGTTTTCTTTGAATTTTCTTCTGCCAAGTTAGCACCTTACTATTTGTATTTATATTACTTTTATCAATACATCTTTGGATCTCCCTCTGCCAGCTGTGTGACTGAAATACAGCCTCTAGAAGTCACCTTTACAGCATCTTAGTCCTTAGATTCTGATAGAGAGCCTACAAAATTAATTTTTATTACCTCCCTATCAGGTCCCGCTGAGTTGGGGGCTTTCCGGGAAAGCAATGCCCTTACAAGGCGGACTTGATCTATGGATACCTGAGTGTCTGGAGCTCCAGGGCTAAGGCTCTGGGGTTCAAAACATGGACAGGGAGGGGTGGTCCCAGAAGAATGGACTTGATTCGGGGCTTTGAGTGTTTTGTAGAGGCTGGGAGTTGGTGGGGGTCGAGTTGGAACTGGAGGTTCTAAGACAAGACCCAGTTAACAAGTTATGAGCTGCAAAGTGCATACCAAACTTAGAGCATGTGATTATTCCGGCATGCTAGTCAAAGCATGCCAGTCAGTGCATACCAGTCAAATAAAAGGGCATGCAACAATTCAGATAATATCAAGACTAATGAATACAATGGTGAACTATGCTATAAATACTACAGGGTTGGGTCTTGAGGTTCCAGGGTGTCTGAGATGGTTTCCAGGAGGCATTGAGTAATGGGCCAGGACTGTATACTTGGATTGTGCATGTGGGGTGCATGATCAATTGGTGCAGGGGGGGCTGTGATGCATGATGGCCGGAAGTGGGTAGCATAATCTGACAGTTGATGGCAGTTGATCCTGGGGTCCGTGATGCAGGGTTCCCAGAGGGGTTGGCTGATGGCAGTTGTGATGCGAGTTGATGGCGGCATCAGTAGTTGTGGGGGTGGGGCATGTTGTGGGGTTGACAAAAGAGGGTTCTGGGTGGGGTTCTGGGACTGTTTCAGGGGACTCTGGAGGGGAGTCATGACATCACCCCCCCCTCAGTGCTGAGACCCTCCAAGGCATGCATAACTGGTGGTTTGGTCCAGGGTTCAATTGTGAGATCTAGCATCTGATCTGCCACATATTCAAAAAAAATTTTTTACTATTAACTCAACTATGTCATATATGCCAACACATTCTCCGACGCCCCCAGCTACTAACAAAGTGGCCCCCCTGATTGTGTGGGAGGCCTGGGATGCACAATACCATGCATATGTGGCTGTGCTTCTTTTTCCAGAACAACACAATAATCCTACCCTGAAGGTGGGTTCCAGCCAGTCTCCGGTGTTCTTTTGGAGCCCCATGCCTACCTTTGCACAGAAGACTGTCTCCCCTCCTTATCTGCAACCCTCTTCCTGCTTTCAGCTGTCTGCCCCCTGCTTCCATCATTCCGGGATGTTGATAGGGGCCGTTTTAGAGGTCCTGGAGAGCCGTTGTGTCATATGGGTGAATGTAATGCAGGAGCAATTTAAGGAGGCCCTGGAAAGGCTCTGGGGTCTGCCTGCTCATGCCTAGTGTATGAGCAATGGACCAGTAAGTGGTCTCCTACTTTGGGTCTCTTTGCTGATTTCGGTGCAGTGCTTGCACTGCACCCAGCAACAGGTCTCCTGCTTGTTCGAAGTCCCAGGCCCCTTGTCCTGCTGGAATGCAGCCATGTATGAGGTGTGCCACCTCAACCACAAGCAGTGTTTCATGTTGGTGCTGTGGAGGGCATGCTGCATTTCTCAGAAGCAGAAGTGGCCACTGGGGGGAATCACCCGAAGAATGGGAGTCAAGGAGTGGGACTGAGTAGTGGAGCTGGTGGGGAAGGCACTGGTGAAGGCATCTAATGGGGGTTTGGGGGGCTGAGGGGTCATCTGAGTGGAAGGTCGGGGTCATCCCATGGTCCTGATCACCCATTGGGCAACTCGGGCCAGGACCAGCAGTCACAAGGGCCATGGGGGGTACTCGGATAAAGAAAAGAGGTGGGTGTTGGCTAGTCCCTCCCCGGGGCCTTCTAAGAGGCTGCTTGTGGAGACCCCATCCCCAGCTTCACCAGCGTGCCTCTCTCCAGCAAGCTTTTCTCCCTTATCTGGGCAGCCACTGAGCATTGAGGCAAGGAGGGAGAGGGAGAAGCACAAGAAAGGAGTAAAGGAGGAGGTAGCACACCGGAAGAGGCTAGAGGGGGATTACAAGGTGGCTGTCCCAGAGCTGGGAGAGGTGAGAGTTGGTATTCAGGCAGGGCTCCCAGGTCTGGGTTTGTTGAGTCCAGGGCTAGTCGAGGCCCTGCATGAGGATGTGGTTGTTGGGCGTATAGCCTCTCTTAGTGAGTGATGCCTTCTTGCAGTTGGGTCAGTACTGATGTCTCCAAGTTGGGCCTGGGAGCATCACCTGCTCCTGGACAGGGCTGCTGCGACACTCTCGTCTCTGTGGGAGGGGTTGCTGATGGAGGT
>QLON01000113.1:0-15475 GCA_003313675.1 Termitomyces heimii | reverse complement strand
GCTTGGCCTAGGGAGTGGAAATGGTGAGTGTTAGCATATTTAGGCAACAAGAAAGATGTAAGAAATAGCAGGCTAATAGATAAACTTATGTTAGCCTTGCATTTTGGAGATTTAGAAGGGGATAAACTTGATAAGGAGGCATTCTAAGCCTTCTGGTGCTAGAAAGAGAGTGGTAATGGTCAAGATAGAAAGAAGGAGAAATAAACTGATGATACACACCAGTTCTAAGTCCTTGCACTGGGCCTCATAATAGTTAGTGCCTATCTGAATAATGGCATTAGCAAAAGTGAAGAAGGCCTTGATATCAGCCAAGTTGTCAATCATGCAGTAGTTCAAGAAGGGTAAGGTGCTGATAAAGAGCTTTTAGCAGGCTATTTTGGTTGAGAAGATATGGAAAATTGGCTTAGTTGAAAAAGTGCTGCAGAGAAATAGTAGAAGAAGAATGATGGGAAAATAAAAGTAGCTTACCAATTGAGTGATTCCAAGAAAATGAGCACAATTGCCTCTAGAGCCAGGAAAGCAGCAAGTAGTAGCACAAATACTAATAAGAGAGGTGGCAAAAAGAAGAAATTGAAGAACTGCAATGATAATATAATTACTATTATGTTTCAAAGATCTCTTGAGGTTGCCAAAGGGATCAGGGTTGGAATGGGGTGCAAAGTTGTGAGGGGCAGTTGGAGGTGCCATGATGAATACATTTTAACAAGTTGAGATCTTTTTATAAGGAGTTGATAATTGAAGATGGAATTTTTCAAGCAGAAAAAACAATGAAAGAAATTTATTTTTTATATACTAGAAAAGAAAATTTTTTTTCAGCAAAAATAAAGAGGAAGCAAAAAGGGTCAAATGAAGATATGCTTACCAACTGTCTAAGATGACTGAAAGCAGTCAATTCTTGGTATGGAGGAAGTAATATGTCAGTCTCAAACTATGAGACATTACAAAGTTATTAATCATCAAAAAGTCTAAATAAATATAGACTTCTGCTGAAAACTGTAGGCAAATGACATAGCCAGAACCACCTTAAAATTCCCTCTCTAATCCAGGTTAGATCAGCCTTATTGGTGGCTTAGATGCTGAGAAATCAGCTTATCAGTATTTTAATCCAATGCATACCCAAATCTATCATGTGACTATAACCATGTGACTCTGCTCAGGTTCTGGAGATCAGGTGATTTATCTTATATAAACCTTAAGCATTTTTGACAAAAGCTGTTGGTTAGTGCACTGATGACAAATCAAGGCAATCACCACAGATCTGATGGGATCTGATGGCATCATTAAAGATATAATCACATCAACTAATAAGATAATCTACTGCTAAATGGGGTTGTGGCTGTGCAAGGCCATCAATTTAGCATCACCTCTTGACAATAAAATATGCATATTTCAAAAGGACTATAGGTAAACCCCTACATATTAGGTATTATTTTGATCACCTGATTAATCCACACACAACAAAAGTTGTTCAAAGGCATTCTGTGGCAAACTGGCAGAGGAATCAGCAATTTGATGGGAGAAGCTAAATTTAGTTGTTGAGGAAAATTGAGCAGATGTCAGTAAAATGCCTATATCTCAATGAGAAAACCACTAAACCCTATTGTGTTTGGTATTGCCAGGAAGGCCCAATCAATCTGCACCTGATGGAAAAAATTTAAAGGCATTTGAAGAACACCTCAAACTACTGCCCACACAATTACCCTGCAAAACTTATCTTTTGCACAATTATCTGCTGCCTGATTTTTACTGCTACTTAATCACTTCTGGTATACAATTATTTTCAATGCCCAAGACATCTTATAGGTATTTAGAGAAGACCCTAATGGTAAATATAGTAGTTTTGATATTTACCACAGTTGCTTCAGTTTTATTTAGCTTTTCCTTGCTCTTTTTTTATCTAATTTTGCATCAGTATATATACTACTGTTAGAATGCTTCTATAATTGCAAGGAGCTCCTTGTTGTAGATGTTTTAATTGAGCTTGGCAGGGATCATTGATTAAGTATAGAAAGTGATGAAGCATAGGTTCTTGCTGTCAGAGTCCATTTGCAATAGGATGCCAATGATAACATAGTTCAAAGTATCACATTCAAGAATAATGAGTAGCAATGAATTGAAGTGTCAGAGAATAGGGGCAGAAATGAAAGCCTTCTTCAGAGAGTTTAAAAATGCTTTGGCAGTTGGAGTCTTAGTTCTAGGGATAGTCTTTCTGAATTAGATGGTTGAAGCATTTGGTAATACTAGAGTAAACTGCCTATAGAAGTTAGCAAAACCTAAGAAAGACTATACTTCTTTAACATTCTGAATTCTTATCCAGGAAATGAATTGCTTTGACTTTTGTCAGAAGACACAATGATACTGAGATATTTGACTTCAATAGTATGAAACATGTACTTTTTGGGTTTAGCATGCAAGTTATACTTCTAGAGTTATTCTAAAACACATTGAATATATTCTTGATGCTCTGCAAGCAAGTTGGAGAAAACTAGGATGTTGTCCAAATATAATGACAAAAATATTATTCATGTTATGAAAGATGTTATTTATGAAGTATTAAAACATGGCAGGAGCTTCTCTTTATTTTTCATTATTTCTTTGTCTTTAGCATATTCATTTCCAAATCCATCTCCTTTCACTCTATCTCAACTTCTTCTTGTCTTATCTTATCTTATCTTCTCTCTATTTTCCCAACTCTTTTTAACTCCCTTTAGTTTCATTAATTTCTCATTCTATTTCACTCAAGCCTTACTCAACTCAGCTCAACTCAAATTCCAATTAACTCTAGTTCATCTTCCATAAATTTCCTATTAATGTGAAACTAGGTTATTTGGATTAGTCTGAATAGAGGAAATCACAAAAAAACCAGCTTTTACTAAGTTCTGAAACTAAATTACACTTTACAAAGTACATTTATAAAATATATAGATGAGTAATAGAGTTTATTGATTTTTCAGTCAATGAAACCTTAGTCACACTAAAAGAAGGTTAAAAAAGCATATCAAACCATTGACCTAAAGTATACTATTGCTTTGAGCCTTAGATATTCACTTTCTGGAGATTCTGAGCATGGGCAATTAGCAATCTGCTGAATGTTATAGAATCTCCCTCTATTTATGTTATTTCTCCTCCCTATGAGGTATAATATTTTTCAGTTATTCTGAGCTATTTTTTAGCTGATATACCTCTATTCTTCAGTTTTAATAAGCTTGGTATAAATTTTCCTGGCCAAGAGAAAATTTTTCAATATTTTTGGTGCTTCAGTTCTGTAAATTGCTAATATCTCTCTCAGTTTTTTTTTAAATGTCTTTAAACCTTTTTCATCAGGTGTGGTTAAATTAGTCCTTTCCAACAATATCAAACACAATAGAGTTTGGTTGTCTTTCTGTTGAGATATAAGCATTTTATCAATATTTGCTCAATTTTCCTCAATAGCTAAATTTAACTTTTCCCATCAAACTACTGATCCCTCTATTAGTTTACCACAGAATGCCTTCAGACAACTTTTATTGTATGCAGATCAATTAGGCAATCAAAATAATATTCAATATATAGTGGGTCATATATATTTCTATTGAGATATGCCCATTTTATTGACAAAGTGTTCATGCTTTTCTTAAGATAAGTCACCTAATCTTCAGAAACCTGAGCATAGTCACATGATTACAGTTATAGGATTGATTTGAATGTGCATTAAATTAAAATACTAATAAGCTAATTTCTCAATATTTAGAATACCAATAAGGCTAATCTAATATAATCTGAAAAGGGCTTTTCAAGGTGGTTCTGGCTATGTCATTTGCCTACAGTTTTTAGCAGAAGTCTATTGTATTCAGATTTTTTGATGATCAATAGCTTTATTTTATCTCATTGTTAAAATAGACATATTACTATATCTCTTATTTTTACTTTATCTACTTTATCTTGCTTTTTCTAACTTGTTATGACTCCACCACACTCTCCTAAGCATGACCACACCAACCTCCATCCTCCTTCTTTTCTAATATCTAATCACCACTAATTCAATTACTAGGCTTTTCCAAAGCCTCTACTCTCCAATAACTCAACCACACTTAATTTCCCCAGTGAGGCTAGATTACTTTCAACACTAGACAGATACTACTCTATAAGGTTACTTCATAGCTCCTGACTCCTGTGCAATTGTTTTGCCACCTGATTGTACTAAGGCTTAATTTTTTCCAGCACACAATTACTTCTGAAGTCTGAAACATCCCACAGATACTTAAGTAGTAGCTCCATAGTTAGTGCAATAGTCTTAATATTTGCTTCATCCACACATCTCTAGGTTTCCTACTCACTCTCCTTCTCCTTTGTATTGTTACTCTCTTAGTCCTATTTTATTTATTTCTACATTTATCTTGTTTTTTTCCTCAACATCTCGTTTATCTCCATCTCATCTTATCTATTGCCTCTATCTTCATCTATCTTTCTCTCTTCCTCTCAACTCAACTCAGCTTTGACCTCTGATTTCCTAATTCTTTTCCTTATTAATGTTTTACTATCTCCTTACTATCCCATTTTACTCTTCATATATCTTTCTTCATTTTCTCTGCCTCATTTCCTTCTCTAATTCAATTCTCCTTTCCCTTTTACTTGCATCTTACTCCTATTTTGATTCTATTTCTCCATCTCAACTTTACTTCTTTATCCTACTTACTGTCATGACTCCTCCCCTCCAGAACTTCTGGGACATCCCTGGAGCCCCATCCAGGGCCCTCTTTTGTTAACCCCACAATACACCCTGCCCCCACAGCTGCCAATGCTGCCATCACATGCATCAAAGACTGCCATCAGCCAGCCTCCCTGGAAACCCTGCATTACAGACTCCAGGATCAACTGCCATCAATGATCAGATCATGTGACCCACTTCCAGCCATCACACATCATGCATCACAGCTCCCTCCACACCAATTGATTGCACACCCCACATGTGCAATTCAAGTATACAGTCCCTGCCCACTACTCAATGCCTCCCAGAGCCCATTCCAGACAACCTGGAACTCTAAGACCTGGCTCCATAGTACTTATAGTGTAGTTCCTCCATTGTATTTGCTAGTCTTAATATTAACTTGGATTGTTGCATGCCCTCCTGCTTGACTAGTATGCACTGACTGGCACACTTTGACTGGCATGCCTGAATAATCACATACTCTAAGTTTGGTATGCACTTCACAACTTATAATTTGTTAACCTGGTCTTGTCTTAGAGCCCCTGGTTCCAATTTGACTGCCCCCCAACCCTCAGCCTCTAAAACACTCAAAGCCCCAAGTCAAGTTCCCTTCCCTGGAACCACCCCTTGTCCCTGTCTTAAACCCTGAAGTCCTAGCCCTGGAGCTCCAGACACCCAAGTATCTGTAGATCAAGTCCACCTCATAAGGGCATTGCTTTCCTAAAAAGCCCCTGACTCAGTAGCACCTAATACTTACTCTCATCCTATCTATCTTACTTCTTTTTTGGTCTCTGATTTTTTTTACCTTCCTCATATAATCTCCATCTATATAAATCTATTACTCCCTCCACTCTTTACAATCCTCCTGGTGCCTAATTCTAGTGCCAACCCTAAATCTTTATATACATGTCTCTTTTTAGCAAGAGACAACTAGTAGATTCCTACTCAATAGAGTGAGCCCCTGGATTAGCAGGACCTAACACAACTTCTATCTCTTCTCTTCCTTCATTTATCTAGTCTTCATTATCTTTTCCTTCATTTTTTTTACTTCATCTTAACTCTTTTCCTTCATCTTAACTCCATGCTTCTTCTTTTCTTCTTTTATGCTAATATTTCTGTCTCTTCTTCTCTAATCTTCTCTCTTTATTTCTGGTTCCCCTTTTATCTATCATGTCCTAGCGCCTCTCTCTTTTTTTATTTAAAACTCCTATACCTACCTCCAGCACTTATCACTTATTTTATATGAGTCTCCCTTCTTGGCAAGATTCAACTAATAGGTTTCTGCTTAATAAAGTGAGCCCCTAGGTTAGTGAAACCTGACAATTTTAAAGGTCATGTTTGCAAAAGTATAAATCAGTTATGGCATTCTGGATCTAATTCAAGAGACTTTCCTCATTGAGCAGTAATACTGAATACAAATGCTTGGGAAAAATCACTATGCAGTAGTTGAAGGCATTTCAATTTACTTCAAAAGACTTCTTTAAGTATATATCAGGGCATCAAGTAAAGGCATTGAGCTTTTTGTGCTAAGTTGTTCTTAGCTGATAGTTGATAGTTGTCACAACTCCACCACATTTCCTAGGCTAAGCTATACTATCCCCACTTTTTTCTTTCTGATCTCCAACATTACTGGTTCAATCACTAAAATCACTAAGCTTTAGTTGTCATAACTCCACCACACTTCCTGAGTAGAGCTACACTGTCCCCACTTTTTTCTTTCTAATCTCCAACATCACTGGTCCAATGACTAAAATTACCAAGCTTCTCTAGATAGAATATTACAAACCCTGCACAAATGTCAGGTCCCACTGACTTAAGGCTCACTCTGTTGAGCAAGAACCTACTAGTTGGGTCTCACTAAAAAGAGAGACTCACACAGAGACCAGAAATTAGTGCTAAGAATTAGTGCTAAGGAGATTGTAAGGAGGTGGAAAGAGAAATGGATTATGAGAAGGAAATAAAGAATACAGAAAAATGGAAATGGAGTCAAGAAGTTGAAAGAAAGAGTAGTGTAAATGGAATTAAAGGTGGATAGTAGGGAAATAGATTGAGATGGAAGATACAGAGTTGAAACAGAGAATACAGAGTCAAGACAGAAGCTGTGAGTAAGCAAATGAAATGGGAGTAGAACTAAATTGGAGAGGAACAAGGAGGAGGAAATAGAGCAGAATAGACAGAGGATAAAGTAAAAGAAAGAAGAGGAAGTAAAACAATAGAATGGAGCTGAAAGAAGGAAACTAGAATGATTTGGAAGATCAGAGCTAAGTTAAGTCTAGAGAAATGAGTTTTGAAGAGCTAGAAACGGAGATGAAAGAGATAGATGAAATGAAGTGAAGATAAAAAAAGAGTTGAAAAAGATAAAAGGGATTGATTCAGAGATAAAGATGTAGAGAGATGGAGTAGATAGAAAAAAGACAAGGGAAACTGAGATCAGGAAAAATTGGCAAAGTATGGCAATATCAAAACTAGCATACTGACTGCTGGGCTTCTTTCTAAGTACCTATGGAGTGTCTTGGGCTTCAGGAGTGATTGTGCACCAAAGAAGATTAAGTGTTGGTAAGATCAAGCAGTAGGACAATTTTGTAGAAGTTGAGACTTGCAGGGCAATTGTGCAGTGTCAGGAGTGATCTGACTCTATTGAGGGGAATTGGGCATAGTCTAATCATTAAGAAGTGGTGGCTCTATGGGGAAACTCAGTGATTTTAGTGATTAGATCAGTATTGGTTGGGTATTGGAAATGGAGAGGGTGGGGATTGGTGTGATCATACTCAGAAAAGTGTGGTGGAGTCATGACAACAAACTCCAGTGCCCTAAAACCATCATCCTATTACTTCCAACACCTCAAGCCACCTATCCACATAATCACTCCACAAGACTCATCTCTCACCTAATCTTGCTACTACTCAATCACCTCTGGCACATAATCATTTCCAATGCCTGAGACATCCTATAGGTACTTAGGGAAGGCCCCAGTAGTTAGTATAGTAGTCTTGATATTCACAACCACTGCCTAAAGGCCTTCACAATTGCACACATTTAAAGATGATTGGTAGTGATGAATCAAAATGTTGGAAAATGGAGGTGAAGGTGAAGGCCTTTTTCAGGAGCTCAAAAATGCTTTGACAGTGATTGCCATTGAGGTCAATAATGATGTATTGTGGACTATGTACAAATTGATCCCATTAGAAAACATTGTGATAGAATTACACAAAAAACTTGGTATATTCGGAGACAAGATGGGCAGATGGCAACAGGATGCCTTGCCAACCAATTCAATGCATTCATCCACCATGACTCGATTTGGTATGAGAACGAGTGGTCATCAAATGTTCTAATATTGACTGCATAGAACGCTTTGAGTTCGACAAACCGCCACGGAGAACATTGAATTCTAGATGTTGATTGTTCGTTAGCCCGTTGTGAGTTTAAACTACCATGGGACCCTCTGGCTCGAGATGTCTGTTCTTGTTGCGAGTTGAAACCACCACAAGAACCTCAAATTCTAGATGTCTAGTGTTTGCTAACCTGTTGCGAGTCTGAACCACCACGAGAATCTCTTGTTTGAGATGACACTTGTTCGTTAAGCTTGTTGCGAGTTCGAACCACGAGGCCCTGTGGCATTCGAGGTCCGAGATCGCTTCCTTGAACCTCCAATGGAGCCATCTTCCTCTATGTATTTGCTAGCGAAGGCGCGTTTTGAAGGCCTCGTTGTACCACCATCAGTTTCAGCAGCGGCGTCTTTGAGGTGTGGTTCATCTATGGGCCAATCCTGGGAATTCAAGAATTCGATAAATTTCTGCGCCATGTTGGAATGATGATATAATTGTTGCTTAGACTCTGCTCCCTGTGTTGCTTCAATCTCCGCATTGACGGTTGGCTGACAATGCTCGATCCATTGATTGGCAGCTACAACCGCCCATTGGAACCATCTTTGGAAGGGTGCGCTTGAGAACTTGAAGTCCACATCAAGATAGGCTCTGTAGTTGCCGAGTAACAATCTTTTCATCCTCCCACCAATAACGAAGCCATCATTGGTGATGTCTTCATAATCAAAAACGTCTTTCAGGAGGACAGATATGCCTCTTTGGTAGTTGTGTGGCAGGTAACGAAGGCCAAAATAGATCATGACATAAATGAATGATTTCATGTCATCTTGAATAGTGTGAATATGATGGTGCCGGCTGAGAAGAAGAACAGACATAAATTGCCAAGTTCCCTGCAAAGATATGATTAGGTGACAGAAGACAATCTATATTGTATCACGTACAGTTCTTTCATGTTTCCGTAACTGCCCAAGTTCATCTTTATGCTTTGCAAGATCCCAATCGTTCAAAACGCCACGTCCGTTCTCGTCAATGAGAATATTCCTGCCGCTGATGTCCCGGTGGATAAATCCACATTTTTCATATGCCTCTTGACCACCTGAAATGAAATGTGTCCATAACTTGCGGAAAATAAGGAAATGAGACTTATTCACCGGTATATGCGTCAAACGTCACTTGCATCAGTTGTTTCGAGTTTTCAATAGTATTGAGGGGTCTCCCTATAAAATGGACAACGAACCGATGGTGGATCCGCCGTGTGATACACGACCAATCATTGCCAACTAGCCACTCCGCACAAGTTTTGTCCATGGGAGATTTCTCCACACAGAGGTTAGTCAGCGTAGTCTCGCCAACAATGTCCCCTCCGCAGAGAAATTTAGGCACGTGCCTGATGTTTGCTTTTGCAAGTTTCCGGAGAATGTCTGCCTCCGGATCCAACGCATGTGCACGCCAAAGATCCTTGAGAAAGTAGCACTTGTTGGTTACTATCTCATAAACTGGATATGCGCGAGTGCATCGTCCAGTGACCGAATACGGCGCGGTGAACGATTTCCAAGCAATGAAATTTCGGAGCTTTTTGTCTTCACCAGGTACAGTGAAAACAACTACGGGTTGTTTCCTCTCAGGCTTCCACTTTGAGAGTTTCTCTTTGGCGAGTTTAACCTCAGCTGCAGTGGCTAGACGGACGTTTGTATCGTGACCACGGCGTGCATCATCAAGGTGAGAGAAACGCCAGAAGAATTCGATGAGTAGTCCAGAACTATTGTGGTAGTTAAACTGAGCTGAAACAACAACACCAGCGCGGTCCCAACGGATGAAGCGTGCCATATCATCACAAATGAAAAGACTAAATCCAAAGAGACGATGTTGACGCGAGAACACTTCGGCCATGTAGTCTGTAAGCTGTGCACAAGTATGCCTACCTTTTAGTGTATTTGCTTCGAACGGATAGTTGCCTTCGCGTGCTGAATCTACAAAGGGTTCCCAACTCTTATCTCGTTTGAATTCAATATTCATCTCGGCCTTGTCAAACTGGGTTTTTCCACTCAATGTGTCAACTGATGTCTTGTACATGGTAGGGTCAGGCTTAATCTTCCGTTGAGGATCTGAGTTAGAGTCCGGGTTACTCCCGGTATTGACGATCTTGAAACCGGGAATGAAGTCCTTAACGAGTTTGATCTAAACAGAACACTATGAGGAAAGTATGACGAGTGGGGTGAAAGTTATGGACTTACAAGAGGGTCATACATCTTTGCTTCTGTGCTGTTTATTGGTACTTTGGAGAAGTACCTGGGAGGGCGGCGTGGTGTAGTAGATTCAGGTTTATGGAGATACTGATCAAGAAAGGCCTGCGCAGGCATTGGACCAAGGAAAAAGCCAGTCATCGCTCGAGAAACCCTTTCACGACGCTCATCAAGTTTGAATGTTTGGCCTTCAAAACCTGTTCTGGATTTTTGTAAGGTGACGCTAAGTCCGGAGTTTCAGGGGGTGCCATAGCGAGTATTCTTACCTCGAACGCAATGATTGTGTATATAGAGGACCACACAAGAAAAGGGTCTAGTGAAGTTTGAGCGCAAGGCCTTGCCATGAACACGTGGGTGCTCCCTGTGCGGACTCCGGACCGTAAATTCAGTGCCTTTACAAATGGTCACTTCGACTTTTCCTTTGTACCTCTTGCTTCATGGAAGCAGACTCAGTATACGAGTTCTCTCTCCACCTGCACAGCACAAATATTACTACTTTTCATAAGACATCTCCTTGCTCGATTGCCCCGATGTCAATATGTTTGTGTACAAAACGTGCCATTACACATATCAGGGAGTTCTTCCAAGAGAGGCATACATATATGATATTCAGCCCTGACTGCATTGGTGTGTCATGTGTCTTTGTTTTTCTATGTGCCGACCCACTCATTGTCTATACACCTTCCACACAACATGGTCAAAGATCAAGTAATTCCAGCTCCATATACTCTGGCTCATTTTAATGAGCATACTCCTTTATGTCCACCATTGACAAGCTAGAGTGTTGCATAACCAAGTTCCTTGAGGTTGCTAGGGGAACTTATAGCACTGCATAATGTGTTCAAAAGAGAGATAGTTATGACTTCATTACACTCTCTTGGGTAGGATTATACTGACTTTGACTTTTTTCTTTTCTGATTTTCAACATCACTGATTTAATCATTAAGATCATCAAGCTTTCTGGATAGGATATGATATACTTACAAATTTTGCATGAACTTCAGTGCTTTGAAATTATTGTTAGATTATTTTTAATACTTTGAATTATCACTTGCACAATTACTTCACAAGACTCATTTTTTACACAATCACTCACTACTCAATTTTGCTGCTGCTTAATCACCTCCAGTACATAATTATTTCCAATGCCCAAGACATTGATGTGAAATTAGGTTATTTGGATCAGTCTAAATAGAGGCAATCATAAATGAATCAGCTTTCACTAAGTTCTGGGGCTAAATTAGGGGACAGTGGCTCAGCAGGCACCATTGTGTCCCCAAGAGAGTACTGTCACTTTCAAGTGGCCTGGGGTTCAATCCCTTGCTGCACCCACCTAGATACACCTTAGACACCATATGAATTATTTCAATGCCACCAGAAAGCCACTACCTGCATGTGTCTGACTAGGGAGGCTTTGTTGCGGAGGCTGTACTTGGGTGACCAATCAGCATGTGACTTGATGAAGCAATGTGACTACTGCATTCTTGTTTGAAACAGGGAAAATAGTTAGGATTGCCTAATGGGAAGGAATTGGGAGAGGTTAATTAAACTCACTGACCAAGCATGTCTTAGCATAAGTGGGTGGGAAGAATAGGTGTCAATAGTTTGATCAGGCTGCTGACATAATGTGTGGTCCATTGGATGAGCCAGCATGGCTGTTGAGGCTGAAGCATGTGGCCAAGCTTTAATCAGCTGCTTATTGTTAGTGAGGTGCTAATACTGCAGCCATGGCAGGCAGCAGGCTATCATCTGGCTTGCTCATGCTGGCCCATACCATTGTGGGTTCTGAATCTTGGGATTGATCTCCAAAAAATACCATCTGGATGCAGGGGAGGTTATAGTATTGTGGAGGCCTTACTAGGCACTTTGGCTTAGAGGGAGCTGTAAAAGGCAATTGGGCTTCTAAGTCCTACACCAACCAAACACTGGTAGAGCTCCAGACACCTGGGTATCCATAGATCAAGTCTGCCTTGTAAGGGCATTGCTTTTCTGGAAAGCCCCAAACTCAGTGGAATCTGATATAATATCAAGACTCCCTCCTTACACTATTCTTGATGGCTACATATACTCACACCTACTACCCCATGGGCTACCAGACCAACTCTTACACCTTCTCTGTGTCAGGTCCTGCAGTCCTGGATCATTACTCCATGCAGACCCCCCCACCCTGCCTACCCACTCCTCCTATATGAATTCCAATATCTCTACTGCCACTGGGCCCCTGACTCATCCCTCTATAATCTGGGGCCCTTGGTCAGCTGGGCCCCTGACTCATCCCTCTATGATCTGGGGCCCTTGGTCAGCTGGGCCCCTCCACCCAACCTAGCCATGGCATGACCTGTGGAGGTCCCCTTATACTGGAGCATCCCTAGGAGCCTGTTGAAGACCCCACCAGCTTCTAGCAGACCTTGCCTGGTACCCCCCAGCAAGGGCCTCTTTGCACCCACCTCCTATTACAGCTACCAGTGCCCCACTCCCCCAACTCTGGAGATCTCCCAACTATGACTACCCCCCTTGACACTACCTGACTGCTGCTCCACCCACTAGGACCCCTCCCTTGCCTGTAGGACAATGACACCTCAAGGAGTACAAACAGCAATGGGATAAAGTACTATGCTCACTCAGGATCTTGCTAGAGGACTTCATGAAGTGGGCAAGGGCACTACTCACAGATTTCAGACACAACAACTTTGTAGGCACTCTGGAGGAATGGGCCCATTGCTTAGTTGAATTCAGGGATTGCCTTACATGAAGAGAACTCCTGGAGCAGACTATGGTAATGTATAGATGCAACACAATCCTTCACAAAGAGTTGCATCAACTGCTCAATGAAGTCCACATGTCCCCCTCTCCTCAACCCCTCAACAACCCCACAGATCTGGGTTGCTCAATTCATATCTGACAGGAACTCCTGGAACTGGCTTCAGCAGCCCCCATGGTCCTCACTCTGGAGCAAAAACAATGGGAAGAATAACAAAATGCCTTGGCCATACTGTGTTTCTTCAACCTAGCAGGAGGACTATTTAATTAGCTCACTGCCCATACAGTAGGCTTGTTAACTTGCTGTAGGGCTAACTCTGTCCCTAGCACTTTCAAGACCTGGGGACAGCCCCAGAGACCCCTAGAACTGCTTCCGCAAATGAACAATATCTGACCCCCACCCCTGGCAAACCCTAGTAGACCCCAGACAGACACCACTAGCATAGACGACATGCTGTGCTATATTGACAAACCCATGTGTGGCAACAACAAACAACCCCCCATGCCCACACCCATGACCATCCTGGCACAGCTCCCCATGTCTGCCCTAGCCCCTCTGGAACCCAGCTTCCACCATGACCTGCCACCTCACTTTGACCTATGGAACTCTCCACAACCTCCAATACAAGTGTGACCCTCCTGAGTTGAATGTTTTCCATGTGACCCGGCATGTGACCTGGCATCCAGCCCTCCTCAAACTGATCCAACACTACCAAACACCCACCAACTACCTCTGCTGCCACCTGCATGGAGACTTGGGCCTCCTTCTAGTCAGAACAAATCTCCTTGAGATAATGGACCTCCTGGGCATGGACTCTCAGGTGAGCTGCCCAGAGGAGGCCCTCCAGGCAGGTGGGGTCCCACTCTTAGTGCCTTCCCTCCACAAGGAGGAAGAAGTCATCACTATTACTACTACTATAATGCTGGCCCCCCTTTTTACAATGGCACTGGACCCGACAACATTTGTGATACCCTTGCCCACAAAGGGCATCTGGATATTCAAAAACCCAATGCATTCACAGGCTGGGACTCCCCAAAAATGGCATACATTCCTCACCCAATGTCTTGATACATTTCAGGCAAAGCCACTCACTTTTTAGGTTGACAGCTTCTGGGTGGCCTTTGCTGCCTCGTACCTTTAGGAGATCACCTTCCACCACTACACAGCCCTCATCCAGTTTGACCCCAATAACCCGGCACTCTCTCACTAGCAAGCCTTTGTTGATGAATTCTCTGGGAAGTTTGGGATTTACAATACTATGGCCAAGGCCAAGGACAACCTCTTTAACCTCTGGATGTGCTCCTAAGAATGCTTCACCACCTTTATCATACGTTTTGAAAAGGAAGCTTACAAGACAGGTTGGAATTACAATGCCCTCTGGTATGCCCTCTGCCATGCACTGCTACAACACATTAAGGATGTCCTCCAACTTGCCCTAAAACAACCCTCTTACAATGGATATAAGGCCCTTGTTATGCAAATCAACTAACAGTATTGGGAAGACCACAGCAAGTACTCGAACTTCCAAGCCCCCTGGAACTCTAGGGGAGGAACCCTGTAATTCTCCAGTGAAAATCCCAACTCCCAAACCCAAAGCAATAACCCTCCTGCATTTCCTGGTAGTAGACCCCCAGTAAGTCACAGCCCACCCAACGCTAACCCTGGCAGTGGCACCTGCCCCCAGGCCTGACTCAATGCTGCCATGGCTGCCAATGACCCAGGCAACCTGCCAAGCCCCAAGGAATCCCCAGAAGACTCTGAGGGTTCTGACCTCACCAATGAACAGAATGGAGAGGCTCTTTGAGCCAACTGGCTCCCAAAAAAGGGATGACTTTGGATTGAGGTTTCAAAGGATGTGTAGGAACAATGGAGGAGGGAGGGAGTTTGCATACTCTGTGGTGAGAAAGACCACTTTATCTCCAAGTGTCCCTAATAATAGGTTATGGGATGTGCCACCTAAACCCTTGAAGGGGAGGATGCCACCTATGAATATTTGGAAAATGATCTGGCGATTTAGACCCAGAAGATGCCCTAAATCGTGGAATCAACCCTGATGTCTTCTCTGCTCTAGTCTCACATCTTTGTTCTATGACACTCGCATAGGACACCCTCACAGCTTACCTACCCTTCCACTCTTCACACTCTCTCCTCCTCAAAACTCACCTCACCCCCTCTGGAACCCTCCTCAACACCCTTGTTGATAGTGGCACCACAGACAACTTCATTGACAAAGTGTAGTCTACTCTTGCCCTAGAACCTGCTCAATAACTCCCAGTTCCAGTGCGGCTCTGCCTCTTCAATGGGGACGCCTCTATGGCAGGGGACATCACTTACATTGTGTATATACCCATTACTTTTGCCAATGGACAGACTTGTCAGGTTCTATTGAGTTGGGGGCTTTCTGGGAAAGCAACACCCTTATAAGGTGGACTTGATCTATGGATACTCAGGTATCTGG
>QLON01000110.1:0-15021 GCA_003313675.1 Termitomyces heimii | reverse complement strand
AAGGTGTGAAGGGCAGATGAAGAGCGTGCATATTTCTATTCTAACATGGTTTAATTGCTCGTTCTTGTCTTGATTCTCATTTGTTTTGGTTTATCAATCTTTGCTTATACTCGCCATTCTCCGTCAATATTACCCCACGATCTCTTACGACTTTCATGACTTTCATGATCAATGAATGATACAGTATCTAATCCGGTTCTCCAGATTTTTGTCTAGGCGGCTGGGAGATTTGATATCATATCGAAGCAACAAGATACCCGATTTATGCAAGATAGCATCATTGCCTCGGCACTTTTCGCAACATGTCAGATTCCATGGTTTTATATGTGTCCGAGAATGGTGACGAAAGATCGGATGTCAGAATTTCAGGCCAATGTAAGTAATGCAAGTGGTTAACACCTAGCTTGTTTACAGTAGAAACACCAGGTACACCTGCAGGCTGTGGGAACTTGAGTTTGATGGGACTCGCAGACTCTTAGCAGCAGGAAAAGGAGAGATTTTAGGTGGAATAACATACAAATAATCACATTAAAGCATTACTACATTGCTACTACTAATTGACCAGAATATAGACATGTTAAGTGAATTCACCAGTGGAAGCCAGATGAGACATGTGGGCCAGACTGGGTAGGTAGCAAGACAGAGCAAATTGATAAGCTTCAATTGGTGCTGAGCTAATCCAAATATGGAGGACTTAAGTAAAGAGAAGCTAGACATTATGACACAATGTTAGGTTTCACTAACCTGGGGCTCACTCTTTTGAGCAGAAAACTACTAGTCAGGTTTTAAGAATGGAAATGTACATGAATAAGGAGCTACAAAGGAGAGTAGTGCTGGGGAAATGTGTTAGAAACCAGTGAGGTCATCATGTGACTAATGTGATAAGTACACAAACAATGGTCATTGAGCACTGAACTGGCTTTGTCCACACATATACATATAACCCACATTCACATAGAGTACCTCAGTTTGGTTTATACACAGCTGAGGGTATGTTACTCATAACTCACATTACACACAATACTCACTAAAAACATACCTAAATTATAACTTATATGTATTTGATCTAGATACTTGCAACATAGTTTGGTTTATACACAACTGAGGATTATAACTTATGTGTATTTGATCTAGATGTGATTCACCTATCCTATTGCCTATACCAGTTCCAATAGGTTATGGGCTGCTGTTAAAGCAGAATATTTAATGAAGTACCATCTGCTTGTTGAAATGTGTACCTTGTAATACAATGCCAACTGTGTTGAACTGTGTCAAATGGAGCTGCCACTCATTCTTTGTTTTCCACTAGGGACACCTTGCCTTGCTATTGTCCAGTTCCAATTTGGACAGATAACATTATCATTGTTTCTATATGCTGAACACTGCCAGCTCCTCCACTGAGCCCCTGCCAGCAATAGCTAAACAAATCTGCAATATTGTCAACTATTTTTTCTTAATTCAGGCACTCAACAAAGACCTATTCAAGTGCATTATTCTCTTAAACAGTCTCAACAGCCCTCAGTATAAGCCAATTCAGGCTCAAATATCCCATAGTCTTGTCAATGTAACCAAAGACCACCTATATAGTTCTGACCACATCAGGAAACTCCTCAAGACAGTGCAAAACTTCAATGCCTTAAAGTTCTCCACATCTGAACTGACCATGGATACTGCTCTTGCTGCTATTATGAAAGGTTGATTCTGTTCTAATAAGCCTTGGCTCCTGGGACACAATCACCCTCCAGGCATGAAATGCTGCACTATGTGTGTCACCCACAGCCAATCCTGTGCAAGGCATAATGTGCAATTTTGCACTCATCCCAGCAGAGCCATGGAAAAACTAGGTGTTGGAGCTGCTTGTAATGCTGCCTATTCCACTGCAGCCAACCAAGGCCAGAAGCAGGCAAATACTGTTGCTGCAAGAGTTGACACCTAGCTGATAAAACTGCAAGAAAAAGTTTATCTGGTGGAGAAAAGTGACTTTGGGAAGCTGAAAACCTTGAGCAGTGCCCCTGCCCTAGCAGGCTTTGCAGGCTTAGTCATGAACACCTTGCTGACCACATCCTCCATTAACAATGTTGAGTGGAAGACTTGAATGGCCACCATTGTTGAGGAGGAGATATCAACCTTGATTGATTGGAATCTGGATTTTAAAGAACACCAACAATAATCCCAAAACTGCATATATCACCACCACAGAACACTCATTCTTCATTAACTCCAGAGCCACCATTCACATTTTTTCATACTTCTTCAACTTCATCATACTTCAGCCAATTGCTTCTAAAGTAATAAAAGGGGTAGGGGAATCAACAATCTCAGCCTAAGAAAATAGATGCATAAAGTTGTACACCTCCAAAGAGCATGGCTTACACTTGGAAAAGCACTCTATATACTAAACTTCACTGTTTACTTAGTTTTTGTCAACTATATCTTCACAGACAATAATATATATTTGTATTTCAATAACAAAGAAGTCCAAATTATGAATTGCTATACAAATAATGTCATCACTAATGGCTCACTAATTAAGAAAAAAGGGCTATACACAATCAACCTCTCCTACACTGCAATTGAACACACCTATATTATTCACTAGGCAGCAGGCATGGAGACATGGCACTGTTGCCTAGGCTATGCAAATTATCAAACTGTTTTCCAGTTAGCCTGCAATCAAAAGATCAAAGATGTACTTTCACTCCCTTATCAATCCCCACTTAAATGTGATGCATATATCCTTGGAAAGCAGATACAATTGTCAGTTCCAAAGGTGTGGAAGGAAGGGAAAAGGGCAATATGAAAGCTTGAAATTGTGTAAGTGAACCTGATGGGATCTGTGAACATATATCCAAGATCAGGAAACCATTATGTATTCAGAAGTCACCCTTATAGCAGAACAAGTCTCAAGCATTGGTCTGAAACCCCCATCTAGTTTGCTCAATTCATTACTGTTCCTAGAGGTTTCTTCTTCACCAAATAGCTTCTCCTCAGTTTTTATGACTTAGCTAGCACTTTCAGCAAATCCTCCTGAGGCATTTGATTCACAGAACAATGCCTGGAACCACTTGCTTGCTTTAAAAGCTCAGATATAGGCCATTTAAGCTTCTCTCACTCTTCACACTGCTAAACTTGCTGAGTTATGTCAGACAACTGACACTATCTCTCACTTCTTGCAGTTGCTTCTGGAATGCCTTCCCTTAGCTCCATTTACTTCTTCCATGCCACCCATGCCACCAGAACCCACAGTGGCTACTCATTCCACCACTGCCACACCTAATAGGATCTTATGCCCAGTACTCCCTGATATCTATGATGGAGACTGCTCAGCAGAAGAATGCTTTCTTTGGTTCCTGAATCACCTATATATTCATCTTAGTGGTAATGCATTTGACTCTGAATGCATTTAACTTTGATGCACTGAAGATAGCCTGGGTACATAAAAGCAGGCCATGCTTCAACCTATGCCCTATGAGTATTCTAATGTCAAGGAGGGGTAAACAGCTTTGCTGGTTGAGAAGACTTTGAGAAGGATTTTTGAGCTGAGTTCTTTCTGTTGGATCCAATTAGAACTACTGCCCTCTCTCATTATGACCATAACCAGTATAGTCAGAGAAGGTGAATCTTGGATGACTATATCAACTCCTTTCATGCCCTGGCTGAGTAGGCAAGATACTCTGATGGCCTTCAGCTCTGCCTCACCTTCTGTAATGGACTCCACTCTACCTCAAGGAGTGTATTGATAATCTAGCAGAAGGATGCCCAGACAATGAGCAGATTGAAATATAATATAGGGTGGTCCAAGATCAGTAGCAGCTCATAAAGCTAAAGAGAGAGCTATGACACCTTCATATTTCTCCACCTTCATATTTCTCCACCTACTCACTGTCATGCTTTAGTACCAGCTACATGCTCTATTTCTGCAGCTTCTCCTCATCCATGTATATTTATAGCAAGAGCTTCTTCCACCTCTTAGTCACAACCACTTCCTTCAGGAATTTCTATGAATGTTGATGCCTCTTGTCAATGCTCTGCTACATCTCTTCTCTGCTGCCAATTTGGAAAGCCAGGCCATTTTGCATGCTACTGCTTACAGGAATTAGAGATCTACTATCTCTCTACTTCTGAACAGGAAGAGCTTCTTTTACAGCTCTTAGCTGCAAAGGATGCCTCTGATGACTCCTTTCCTAATGTGCTAGCAGTAAAAACTTCACTTATAGAGCTGTTGGACACTTTAGTCTCTGTGCTGGATTCTGAAGAGGATTTTTAGTCAAGCAACAGATGAATTGTATGCCTCCACCACTTAGTGCCAACTATGTCTGTCTATACAATCTACCAATACAACTTTTAATGATGATGATTTACTGGCTAAATCTGTAAGCACACCCTCTAACATATAAAATACCTCCTTAGTTAAAAGTCTAAATGAAGCTCTTTTATCTCCTTCTCCTCCATGCCTGTATATTCCAGCATAGAAATGCTGCCTTAGCTGCTGATACATTGTGGCTTCTGCTCCTTCCTCTAACTCTTTATGGTTGGATGTGGATATTGAAACTACTGATACATAACAAACTCAGAGCATTGTGGCCCTACTAGATAGCAGCACTACTAGATTCTTCTTGAATGTGAATTATGTGGAATAACATCAACTGACTACTTGCTCACTCACTCACCTCATTTTAGTTACAATATTGATGGGACACTCAATGAGTCAGAATCTATCTGCTCTATAGTAGATTTAGTCCTCTGCAATTGCAATCACTCAGAGCACACTGTCTTTGCTATCACCAGTCTTAGAAAACAGGATATAATCTTGGGCTTTACTTGGCTCCATAATTACAATCCAGAAATTGATTGGGCAAAGAGCAAAGTATATATGAGTTGACATCCACAATGTTGTTTTACTTGCACAAAGGAAGCTCAAGAGAAGCACAAAATCTTGGTCTGTGAATGTGCTGCCATCTGGGCATGCTATGCAGGATACCTCTCTTTTTTTGACATTAACTTGCAGAATCCTCCTCCTTTAGCATTCCCTCATAAAAAGGCTCTCTATAAGAATGTCAGAGGTGTAAGATATAAATTTCTAATAGAAGATGGACAAGAGGGTGAGTTTGCAGGTGCTTTAGACCTAGAGTCTTTAGATGAGGCCATTGAAATAAGTGACAGGATTTATGCTATTACATTACATCCATTACTCATGAAAGTAGAGATCTGGGCTAGTCAAACAACTTCTCAGTAACTAGCCCAAGCATTTGCTGCTAACTCTCAGTTAAAGCCCTTCTATAATAGCATTCCACCTCACTTGTATGACTTTGAAGATATTTTTTTAAGGCTTCATTTGACTCACTCCCTGAGCATAAGTACTTAGCAAATACAGCATTATCTTGGAGGTTATTAACAAGTTTAGAAATAAGTGATAAGGAGTAGTAGTTCTTTACTGTCATCACATTCAGGACACAATAATCTTGAACCAGACAAAGAGACTCATATTTCTTTTTGATAAAAAAGACAGGAGAGGCTATAAGTAACTTTGAAGAATGTATCTGGCCAGAGTCAAAGTTCTCTTGCAAAAACATGTCTAGCTTGTCCTGTTCTTGAGAAGCAAGAGGATACACCTTGCAGCTAAATGGTTCTGCATCCAAAACAAGCTCAATTGCATGATCCCACTTGGATGTCTGTTGAGGCTACAACAATGTACATATCAAAGAAAGTGATAAGTGGCCTTAGCCAAAAAATAAAAACAAGATGCTGTAAGAATGACTTCTGAAGGCTATGGCTCAGTCACACAGCTGGCAAAGAGAAATCCAAAGATGTATTAATAAAGATAAGATAGGTACAAGTAATAAGGTGCTAACTTGGCAGAGGAAGATCTAAAGAGAACAAGTCTAAAAATTCACTCTGCTCATTGATAGAAAATATTCTGAGGTCAAGTTATGTGACTGTCACATGTGACATCACACCATAATGTCATGTTGTGACATTGTCATACTCATGTCACTTAGTGTAACTGATGTGACTGGTGTCATAATCATAATCATGATTATATCACAGTATGAATTGGATCACTTTTGACAAAGGGTTCATCAGAGCCCTTATCAAAAGTGATCCATTTCTTAAAGTCTGGCAAAGACTCCCAACTAATAAGGAAGTTTGTTTCCATGGTCTAGCCAATGAGGAATGTGATAAAGGCAATAGAAGGTAGATAAATTAGAGTGAAAAGGCCTAAAAATTAGAAGAAAACATGGAATAAAAGATCTTCAAAAGGGTGGTTTTTTAATAGGTGCAAGCCTTCCTAGGTTTTACTAACTTTTATCAGAGATTCATTTAAGACTTCTCACACCATACTTATCCTCCCTTTGACCTCACCAGTAAGAACATAGCATGGAGGTGAGAAGCTGCTCAGCAGACTGCCTTTAAGGCCCTCAAGATTTCCATCACTTCTTAGCCAGTCCTCTTATCTCCTGATGATAACTTTCCCTTTTATATTGAAGCAGACAGTTCTAACTTTGCCATAGGAGCAGTCTTGTCTCAACACTCTTAAGAGGATGGTAAATGGCATCCTGTAGCCTTCTACTCCAAGAGCTTGAATGCAGTGAAGTGAAACTATGAGATCTATGATAAAGAGATGCTAGTCATCATTTGGCCTTTTGAAGAGTGGCAGCATTTTTTTGAGGATGCATAGCATAAGTTTGAAGTTTGAACAGGCTACAAGAACCTCAAGTACTTCAGAACAGCAAAGAAACTCAATTGCTACCAAGCTTGATAGTTCTTATACCTGGCTAACTTTAACTTTTTCTTGCATCACAAACCTGGATGAAGCATAAGCAAGTTAAATGCACTATTTAGACATGCAGATTATGGTGTAGAAGCAGGTAACAATGAAAATATAACTCTACTTAAGCCTGAGTTCTTTGCTATCCATGCTCTTGAAGGAGTGGCAGTCTAAGGGGATGAGGTAAATATTCTTCAAAATATATGCTGGGGAAACTGAGATGGTAGGCAAGAAAATGTGGTAGCTAAAGCAGCAAGAAGCACTGCATGCTCACTTACAAGATAGAGCAAAGTCCATACACACTAATGAGTAGGCATTGCAGGATAAACTTCTTATCTTTCATAGCTGCATATATGTTTCTAATGTGCCTGAGCTCCAAAGGTGCATTGTAGAGCAGCACTATAATTCTCACATTGCAAATCACCTAGGCAGGTGGAAGACATTAAAGTTAGTTTCACACAACTACTGGTGGCCTTAGATATCCCAATATATTGACTCCTACACCAGCACCTGTGACTTTTGCCTTTATACTAAATTCTACCATCAGCTCTGTCATAACCCCTTCCGGAGTCCCCCAGAACAACCCCGGAACCCCACCTGGGACCCTCTCCACAACATGCCCTGCCCCCACAACTACCGACACCGCCATCAACTCACATCACAACCGCCATCAGCCAACTCCCCAGGAACCCTGCCTCACAGACCCCAGGATTGACTGCCATTAACTGCCAGATTACGCCACCTGCTTCCAGCCATCATGCATTATGATCTCCCCACACCAATTGATTGTGCACCCCACATGCGCGATCCCAGTATACAGTCCCGGCCTGCTACTCAATGCCTTCCAGAAACCATCCCAGATACCCCGGAACCCCGAGACCCAACCCCGTAGTACTTATAGCATAGTTCACTGCTGTATTTGTTAGTCTTGATATTACCTGAATTATTGCATGCCCTTTGTTTGACTGGTATGCATTGACTGGCATGCATTGACTGGCATGCCAGAATAATCGCGTACTTTAAGTTTGGTATGCACTTCGCGACTCTTAAGTTGCTAACCGGGTCTCATCTTAGAACCTCCGGTTCCAACTCGACCCCTGCCAACTCTCAACCACCACAAAACCCCAAAACCCCTGGATCAAGTTCCATTTCCCCGGGACCACCCTCCCTGTCCGCAGAGCTAGAGCAGTACTTATATTTCTTCTGCAATGAGTAGCAAGATAACTGGAATGATTTACTACCTAATGCAGAGTTCCATGTTTATGCCTTTACATAAGTGTCTCTCTTCTTTCTGGATATAGGCTGTCACCCTTAGATGGATTTTGAACCTCAAGCATGCCCCTTGAAAAATGAGTTAGTGAATGAGTTTGCCAATCAGATGAAGATAGCACAGGAAAAAGCAAAGGCAGCACTAACTAAAGTTAAGGAAGATATGGCATGTTACTATAATCAAGGTTGTATTTCTGCTCTTAAGTATTAACTAAGTGACAGAATCTACCTTCATGCATTAGACATTTCCACTACTCAGCCCTCCAAGAAGCTATTCCATCATAACTTGGGCCCTTTTACTGTAAAGTGCCAAGTGGGGCCCTTAGCCTACTGCTTAAAGCTGCATTCAGTGATGAAGCAACTGCATCCTGTTTTCAATATGGTTTAACTATCTCTAGCACTTATTAATCCAATTCCAAACCCCCTCCACCTTCAGTGATCTGTGACAATGAAGAGGAGTATGAAGTGGAAGAGATATTAGACAGTTGCCTCTTCTAATGCAAGCTCCAGTTCAAGGTCAAGTGAAAGGGCTATAGAATTGAAGACATTTCTTAGAAACTATAGAAGAATGTTTATGCATCCAATCTGGTCCAGAACTTTTACTAAAGGCATCCTAATGCTCCCTGAGCTATTCATGGACTGTACTTACTCACTCTAGTGGATCATGCTCTTCACAACTTCTTCTATCTGGTGCATTGGGGCAATGCACTCTAAAGAGAGAGTGATGTTAGAAAACTATCTTTTTAAAGATTTATTACTCTATATTTTCTTCCAATTTTTAGGCCTTCTCACTTTAATTCATCCACCTTCTATTACCTTCATCAAATTCCTCACTGGCTGAACTATGAAAACAAACTTTCTTATTGGTTTGGAGCCTTTGCCAAACTCTGGGAAATGAATCACTTTTAATAAGGGCTTTGATAGAGCCCTCATTAAAAGTAATCCAATTTACATTATGATGTGACTATAACTATGACATCAGTCACATCAGTCACACTGAATGACATGAGCATGATAATGTCACACTATGATGTTACAGTGTGACATCACATGTGATAGTCATGTGACTTGACCTCAGAATATTTTCTATCAATAGGCAGAGTGAATCCTTAGACTTGTTCTTTTTAGATCTTTCTCTGCCAAATTAGCATCTTTTTATTTGTATCTATATTACCTTTATTAATACATCTTTGAATCTCTCTCTGCCAGCTGTGTGACTGAGCCACAGCCTCCAGAGATTGCTCTTACAGGTTTACTGGCAAAACTTACTCAGCCCTCATTAATAGTGGCACCACTGAAACATTTGTTAGCTACAACATAGCATTGCTGGGCAAGGACTTGAAGAAACTCACTAAGATCCAGCTCATAGCTAATCTACCTCCTTCAGACTCATTACATAGCACTATGAGGACAAATTCATACTTGCCAATGAGTTAAGCTTTCTTATTGATTTCTACCTGACTTAGCTGCATTCTACTACTTCCATTATTCTAAGATTACCCTGGATCTGGATTATGAACCCCAACATTGACTAGAAAGCTATGAACATGATATTTGACACCTGAAAAGCATAACTAGCTGCTACAATCTCCCTTAAGTCATGAACCAACCCAACTATTGAGGATAAGCCTGGCTATGATCAATCCAGACTGCAGACAACTCAAGCATCCCTCTTTTCTGAAACTCAGAAGGGGGGTGAAGACAATCACAATAAAAAGCAACACAACTAAAATAACTCTGCTCAGGCATTCACTTAATCCACCTCTAATATTTTTATCCAACATTCTCTGGAATAAGTACAAAGGCCACCTGTGAGCCTAGTCAAAGTCTCTTAGCTTGCCCCCATTCTCAACAAGCTCCAAACAACCAGATATAACACTTTTCAAACTTGACATCTGCCTTGTTGGTGCTATGCCCTTTGCATGACTTGTTCAATTGGAAGCCAACACCTACCAACTGCACATCTCTCCTAGCCTTCCTAAGAAACATCTTTGATTTAACTAGATAGCAACAGAACTAAAAACAAAAGAGCAAATCCTATAAGAGGTTATATCCTCTGAATATCACAAAGTTGCTAATGTATTCTCCAAAGGCAGCACTAAGAAACTACTCCCTCACTACTACTACAATCACCAAATTGAACTAAAAGATGGTAAAATGCTTCTCTTCAAAAAGATTTACAATATATCAGAGATAAAACTCTGGGCCCTGAAGGAATACCTTGACAACATGCTTGGAAAAGGATTTATATGAGTCTTAGCCTCTTTTGCAGGTGCTCCTGTTCTTTTTGCCAAGAAGAAAGATAGCTTCCTCTGACTCTGTGTCAACTACTGCAGATTGAACCAAGTTACTAGGAAGAATTGCTGCTTCTTCTCCTTCATTGTCAATCTTGTTGATCACTTCTACAGTACCAAGGTTTACACAAAGATTGATCTCTAATCTGAGTATAAAAATATCTAGATAGTTCCAGGACATGAATGGAAGATAGCATTTAGAATGTAATGTGTGCTTTAGAGGATTTGACTTTGCATATTCCATTCTTAAATATGGTATAATAACCAGCTTTATCAAGTCACTGTATTGATATGAGTGTTAGCCAGAAGGAGAACACATATAATGTATTTTCAAGTTCTGTAACCTTTGTATAACTGTCAACTGTGCATTCAAGCATTACTGTGCCAATGCTTATGGCTTTGACATGGGAGTTGTTTCCAAAGTGAATCTTTTGAGGAGGATTGAGTTCCTTAAACATGCCACACTTGATCATTAATGATGCAGTGTCATGTATGCTGATGCACTAGAGTCTGCTATGGTGTGTGAACAGGTAAAGTCTTTTGAAGCACTCCTAATATAAGCCAAAATGCATGACATTAATGCCTTAGAGACATGAGTTGACTTAGTACTTTGAATCTTTACACTTTCACTGTTCAAATTGGAGTTGTAACTTGCTCAATTTACTTTTGTTTTTGCTTTCTTTTTGCCCTTTTTCTTTTTCTTTTCATCTTTTTTTTTTCTTTGAGCATTCAGCAATCAGACATATTTTAGAATGCAGACTTGTGAAAATTGCACTATAGATCAGATTTTTATTACAACCCCACTACACTCTCCTTGGCACAACCATACCAACCTCCACCTCCTTCTTTTCCAATATCTAACCACCACTGATCCAATCATCAGACTTTCCTGAACTCTACATCCCTGATAATTGACGACACTCAGCTTTCTAAGTGAGGCCAGATCACTTCTAACACTAGATAGGTATCATCTTATAGGATTACCCCACAGCTCCTGACTTCTGTGCAATTGTTCCATCATCCAACCATGCCAAGGCCCAATCTCCTTTAGTGCACAATCATTCCTAAAGTCTGAGACATCCCACAACTACTTAGGTAGTAGCTCCATAGTCAATACAACAGTCTTGATATTAGCTTTGCCTATACATCTCTAAGTTTCTATTTCTTCTTTGTCTTATTCCTCTCTCAAATCCTATTCTAACCATTTCTACATCAGTCTCATTTTTCTCCTTAAGCCTTTTCTGTCTCTGCTTCATCTTATTTATTGCCTTTATCTTCATTTCTCTCTCTCTCCTCCTCTTTTCTAGTTCTTCTTCACCTTGACTTGACTTAGCTTTGACCTCTGATTTTCTGGCCCCTTTCCTCATTTTCATTTTATTATCTCATTTCTGTCTCATCTCTCTTCTGTCTACTTTCTTCTTTGCCTCTGCTTCCTTTCCTCCTCTGATACAATCCTCCTTACTTTCCTACCTGCTTCCTACTCCTATCTTAATTCCTTCTCCTTATTTTATTTCTCTATTCTACTTATCTCTGTCTATTTATATTTCTTCTTTTCTGGTCTCTAATTTACATTTCCTTCCTCTTGTAATCTCCACTTAGTGAATTTTATTACTTTCTCTATTCCTTATGATTCTCCTGGTGTCCAACTCTGGCACCAACTTTGGACCTCCATATACATCTCTCTTTTCAGCAAGAGACAACTAGTAGGTTCCTACTCAACAAAGTGAGCCCCTGAGTTAGTGGGACCTGACATTTTTGTCTTTGGTTTCTATTTAGTAGTTATGTTAGCTGTCAGAGCAGCATCTAGTGAGGAGGATCTTTGTTGAGCAGTTACAGTGAATATCAGGTAGTCTACAACTGCTGAGAAGGATAGGTGATTTCCAGATGATATGGAACTTAGGACAATTGCATAGAAAGATTTTTATATTTCCTCTTCAGAAAAAAGTCAAGTAGTATGCATGCAAGAAATTTGTGGTCAACTTGTCTTTTCATCACTGTGAGCTTTGTGTCATTAGTTAATATTGTGAAAATGTAGTTGTTTAATGAAGAAGGAAATTTATTCCACTTGAGTCAGTTCATGTAAATGTATGTATAGAAGGTGCTGATGCCAACATTGGTATTTTTATGAATTTCCATGAGTTTGTCATACATTTTCTTGGCATGTCCTAGTCACCAACTCAGAGTAGTAAGTTGTCAGATATATGGGCAATAATGATACCAACAGCTTTAGAATCACAGATGAACCAACTTTTGGACTGTATAGATGGAGTATTTGGTGCATCTGGAGACAGTCCTGATTTGACTATATCTCACACTTTCTTCTGCCTAAGCTTTCCTACTATTCTCATCTTCCAGATTTGGAAGTCCTTGGGCCTAGTAAGTATCAGGCATGTCATGATATCTGATATGTTTTGTATATCTGGATGTTGTGGAGTGATCCAGATGATCTTGAGAAGATTAAATGTTTAGCCTTTGCAGTTAGAATATGGAAGCTTTGTGCTTCTGTATAGTTTGTCTCTTTTTATCTTTGCTATTAGGCTATGGGGCCCATAACCTTTTAGCAATTGACATGCAGATTTGATTTTGCCTAGATAAAACAAATGTACTCAGTATTATGCATGTTTATGTGGTACAAACTGAGGTGTGGCAGGCAAAATAAAAAACATTTTAAGGATGTGTAGCTAAACTCACATGATTTATGTCACTTAGTGGTAACAAGTTTGAGATTCTGAGTGTATGGAATCAGTTTCTTGCTTTTTGTCATAGAATCTCCTTCTATTCATGCCTTTTCCCTCTTGCATGACATATAATATTTTCTGATTATTGGGCCTTCATTTTCTAGTTCAAAGAAACTTGGTATAAATTTTTCTGGCCTAGATATGTTCTTTAATTGATTTTAGTGCTCCACTTTGATAGATTGTTGATATATCTTTCAATTCTCCACTAAATGCCTTTAGATCTTTCTCATTATGTGCAAATCAATCAGATGTTTCTAAAAATACCAAACACAATGGGGGTTTAGCTACTATTTTGTTGACATATCAGCATTTTACTAAAATCTGCTAATTTTCACTAACAGTTAAATTTAACTTTTTCCAACAAATTTCTGATTCCTCTGTCAGTTTGCCATAAAATGTCTTTAAACAACTTTTATTATGTATGGATTGATTAGACAATTCTAAAAATACCTAATATGTAGGGGTTCACATATATTTTTACTGAGATATACATATTTTATTGTTGAAGTGTGATGCCAAATTGATGTTATATGCACAGCCACAACTCCATTTAGTAGTAGATTATCTTATTAGTTGATTCAATCATGTCTTTGATGATCCCTTGCCTTGATTTGCCATTGATGGCAGTGAGCACAATTTTCTTGAGAATGCTCATTGATTACTTAAAATAAATCACCTAATCTCCAGAGACCTGAGCATAGCTGCAAAATTGATTTGAGTATGTATTAGATCAAAATACTGATAAGCTGATTTCTCAACATCTATGTCATTGATAAGGCTGATTTAACATGATTTGCAGATGGCCTTTGAAGGGGGTTGTGACTATGACATTTGCTTACAGTTTCTGGCAGAACTGCTTACAGTGTTCAGCAGAAGTCTATTTTATGTAGACTTTTTAATTGATCAATAGTCTTGTCATGTTTCATTGCAGAGACAGACATATCACTACTGCTTTTGCTCCCTGATCTATTGCTTCTAGTCAGAAGTATTTGTCCTTCATAATGGTTTCAAGACCCACTTTCCTCTTCCCAGTGCTGGTGATGCAGTATGTGCTTTTTGCAATGTGTTAGTAGGTGGACCATTGAAGCACTAAACATACTAAAAAGCAAATACTTTAAAATAAATGATGCATGAGAAAAACAATCTAAAAATTTGCATAACATGTTTCCAACAGCTTTTTCTCAAAAAACTCCCAGCAACTTATGAATATTGGATTGGTGCTCCATAAGTTGAGTGTTTGTAGTCATTAACATTCTATCTTTAATAAAGTGAAAACCCACTGCTTGCTGCTCAAATAGTTAACAGTTTTTGTTATCAATATATTGAATACTTAGCTAATCATCAAATTCTTCTCCATGGCATAAAATCTTCAGCCTGAGTCAACATAAAATTTCAGGACCTTGACAATCAAGGTGTTGTTGTTCACCATCTTGCATCTTGCTTTTCTGAAATATTCTAGAGCATTAAGAATCATAAACTTCGGCACCCATCTCCAGCATGCTAAGGAATGTAACTCTGATAGCTACTAGCTATTGTGTAATAAGTTTCAGAACTACAGGCAACATTTCAATAACACTCATAGCATTTTACACCTCTGACCTAAAGGACTGTTCAGGGACGACCAGTAACACTGAGTTCTGCCATAGCCTAATACTTTATGATAGGTTGTCACAATACAGGTGATCGTGTCTCGACAGTTGTACTTACTTTACTTATCTTTGTCCATCTCGTTCTTAGATATGACATATTATTACACTTATAAACTTACTTATTGGATATATATCTCGTTCTTTATACTTACTGGTGCGTTGCTTTGCGAGTCGCCGTCAAGATCTTACAGCGCTTAAGGAACTTTAAGTCCTTGGCTCGAAACCATGACTTGTTGCCTGACTTCCATAATACCTCAAGGATGTTGCATCGTGAGCCCAAATGCCCGATAATCTTATCAGCT
>QLON01000108.1:0-14580 GCA_003313675.1 Termitomyces heimii | reverse complement strand
TTCTCCTACCAGTCTTAATGCAGGACGTTCGCAAGACGGATCTCAGTGACTGTGATAGCATAGCAACAGGATCGCCTGTCACTGACAGTTCTATTACAGGCTCTTTATGCATCGGACTCACCCTCAGTAGTGTGTGAACAACTGAGGGTACTTGGTGTGTCCGGCTCTCGAACAATCGTGGCCACCATGACGGTGACAATGGTTCGTGGTACTCACTCTTCACGATTAGAAGCCTACTATATGTATAAACATACTTAATAAAAAGGGGTGCTTGGGTCCCCAAGGATATGACAACAGGAAATTTGTCAAAACTAAACGACTCGAGTAGCGGTTCGTCCTTTTCCACTCAAGCATCTCACTTCAACAATAAATTCTTGAGGGTGGCCTCGAGGAATATACGGAAGTTTAGGAATGCAGGGAAATCTGGGGCAGTGTAAAGAAAGCGACGAGCTCGATCAACCAGAGCATTCCTCCGTTGCGCCGGCCGGGCATCTCTAAAAGCCCTTGAGGCCGTGACGATGGTGGGGCTTGGAGCAACCTAATAGGGCATGACTCTGGTAAATTGTTCGTTCGCGTTAACCGCGGGCAAAGAAGGAGATGAACAGGCAGAGGAACGTACCATCTCCGAGACATTGGCCTGCTCGGAAGTAAGTACCGTTGTTTGGACCGTGGACGCGTCGTGTACAGCGCTCCTTTTCTAGGACCTAGGTGTTGGCGTTGAGGACTGACCTGGGTCAGCGGATAGAGTAGGCGCTAACTGAAGGGTCGCGAGGATCTGCTGTCCACGCGAAGGCTTCCTAACTCTCGATATCGCTGATCTTTAAGCCACTGCTCTGAATTGATCACATGCTCACCTTGCTCACGTCGTATTGATAGTAGACCATGGATCGAGTTTTGGATCATTTGAAGAACCATTGAATATCTCGATCAGTATATAGATAGATACATTTCTGTAAGCATACGCTTTACTGTCTATGCATATTCTCCAATACAATCCCCGTCATTTCTTCACTCTGTTTGAAATCCTGTGGAATACTTGCCACTCGCTCGTGACGTCGTGGATGTTTCTCGGAGTTTAGTTCCCAATCCGTGACAGAGATGCGTGACGCGCCGATAATTTACCCCGTTCCCGTGATTTTCGCTTTTGAATGTTTTAACATCCCATCATGGACCTCTCTGTTTACCAAAACTACGATGACCCAAGGCCTCTCGTCACAGTTGTACACATTTGATCCCCGTCCTAATTATCCTCTTTTGATCACTTCTAAACGTTACTGGAAGTCGGATTCAAATTATATGAACGACCCTTCAGCCTTGACACTTTTTTTCACGCATGGGACGGGGTTTCATAAGGAGCAGTGGGAACCCACGATAGAGGAATTTTACGCTCTGCTTGACGGCAAGAATGGGTCTCCTAAAGTACGGGAAGTATGGTCTATTGACGCACCGAAACCATGGCGATGCAGCCGTGCTGAACGAGGATACGTTACTTGGATATGACCTATCTGTAAGAATCTTAGCGTGTCCCGGCTTTGAACTCACTGAGGTCATTAATCCCGTGGGAAGAGTACGCTCGAGCAATCCATACCTTTCTTACTGGTTTCGGAACGGGCGTTGACGTCGACTTCAGCACCCGCCATCTCGTAGGCATTGGCCATTCCATGGGTGCGGTCTGTATGTATGTCTCTCTCCTCCAAGTCTCTCGGGTGATGTGACACCGATTTCTCAAAGATTACTCTCACTTGGCTATTCCTCGAATCTTAAGTTCGAATCGCTCATCCTCTGCGAAATAATGTCCATGAACCCAAAGTTCATGGAAGTGCCGGCTACTATGCTGATTAAAGGTGCAATTAATCGGAGAGATACATGGTCTTCATATGAAGAAGCGTATAAATCGCTCAAGAGTCGATCGGCATGGAAAGTCTGGGATGATCGAGTGCTCAAAATCTTTGTGGTGGGAGTTCACTTCTTTTCCCTTCCGTAAATATCTATAGCTATCATCAGAAAGATGGCATGCGGCCACTTCCAACCGCGGACTATCCCGATAAGACGGAAGGAGTAACTCTTAAATGCAGTCGTAAACAGGAAACAGTGCGTTCTAGCGCAGTATCATGACTGAATGTTCTTATGGTCCGTTTTTAGGCATGTTATCGTGACGCCATTAGAACAGTTCGTGCGTATAACGTTCTAGGATCGGTGGCTCGACGGATGCCCGTCCATCTTATCTACGGTGCCAACAACGATTATCTGTACATGGTTCAATGTTGTCCCCGCCTGTATCTAATGACCATAATAGGCCTCAAACGGTGAAAGACGGCATCATAGAGAACTCTTGGAGGTATCAACTACCTAGCCTCGTTTTCACGTCTAGAGGGCGCCGGTCATCTGGCATGTCCAATTCTATTTACCTCCTATCATGCCTCTCATATTAGTGGTTTGATGTGCAGCTAATACAGATGAATCCTACTGGGCTAGCGAAGAAGATATATGATGCATTGACTCTTCCGCCGCGCTCTCCTGCCAAGCTCTAAACCTTAGTTGTGGAGTCGGGCAGCAGCGAGAAGTAAGGTGGCCAGGCATATCAACGGCATGCAGAACTTCGGGACCTCCTGCAGGTATTTCCCTTACTTAATCTACGGGTGAAAGATTTAAAGATCGGTATGTACTAAAGAATATCAATGCTTCCTTGACAGCTGCCTCTGAAGAGTGAAGAGTGTGAAGTCTAGGAGTCTCCATATCGACTTCTGTAGCGATTACGTAGCTCGCGAGCATTCGCGATCGAAGCGCAGAAGTCATGGTCAACTAGAGACCCAGAAAAATACTTGGGCCGAGTTGAGATGGGGCCTTGTTGCTGAGTCCTTTCGTCGTCGATGTCAAGGCATTTGTCACGCTTGACGTTTCATGGCAAGGACTGAATCCATGACTCGGACACGTCGTGTCATTCACTTTGTCCGAACGGACTTCAAATGACCCTTGTGAGACTGCTGAAGCAAAAGTCATGGCAACTCTTTTCACTTCCTCATATCCTCCGTATGACCCGACCGACAAATCTAGGTACGTGCGACAGTCTAACTCCAAGCGCGTCTGGTGACACGGGTTCTATCAGTTTCTCGTATGTAGCACACTCGAGGGGATAGTGATAACGATCTTGACTAAATCTTTGAAGGTATATTACGGTAGTCAAACGATGGCCAATCATCATTACTAGTGTAATGGACCAGCTATATACAGATTGTCATACCCTTTCATTGGAGTCACAAAGGATTGTAGCGGACCAAAGTATACTGGATGTGAAGATTGCAGAAGGCAAGGCCATTATTGAGAAGCTCAGCAAACTCAAATATCAGATGGGCCTAGATCATCCACTGGAGTTGGTGCTATTCTAGATTCCTCCATTTGATAATTTATTGTTCATCTCAGGCCCATCCCAGATGATGGTGAGCCCAGGGTAGAAGTCTATAATCAAGAGCTGGATTGCTTTGCCAGTCTAAATAGGAACACTTGGTTTACCACTCCCTGGTTATATGCAGAGTGAGTGTTATTCCTTCAATCATCTAGTCCTTATTTTAATTTTTATTATATGTAGATGTTATCTGTAAGCTCTAAGATCAAGTTTCATTATTCTTTTGGTGCTGAAGCAAGGATAAGCTATTGCCTTATTTATGCCCATTATGCCATGACTATCCATTGGGATACTTTTGATTCTTTTTTGTTTCAGAAGATGTCTATGTTTTTGCATTCAGGGACATTGATGTGAAAATTAGGTTATTTGGATTATTGAGTTTTCAGTCAATGCAACCTTAGTCACACCAAAAGAAGGTCCAAAAAGCATATCAAACTATTGACCTGAAGTATACTATTGCCTTGGGCTTAAGATATCCACTCCTCGGAGATTCTGAGCACAGACAACAATCTGCTAAATGTTATAAAATCCCCTTTTATTTATGTTATTTCCCCTTCCTGTAATGTATGACATTTTCTAATTATTCTGAGTCATTTTCCAGTTATTGGGCCTCCATTTTCCTAGCCAAGAGAGGATCCTCCATTGTTTTTAATGCTCCAATTCTGTAAATCATTATATATCTCCTTCAATTCTTCTCTAAATGCCTTCAGACCTTTTTCATTCAGGTGTGAATTGATCAAACCTTTCTGGCAATACCAAGCACAATAGGGTTTGGTAGCCTTCCCATTAAGATATAAGCATTTTACCAATGCCTGCTCAATTGCCTTTGGACAACTTCCATTGTGTGCAGATTGATCAGATGATCAAAACAATACCCAATATGTAGGAGTTCACATGTATTTTTGCTGAGATATGCCCATTTTATTGTCAAAATGTGATGCTTTCCTTAAGATAAGTCATCTGATCTCTAGAAACCTGAGTATAGTCACATAATCATGATCACATGACTGATTTGGGTATGCATTAGATCAAAATACTGATAAGCTGATTTTTCAATATTTAGGCCATTGATAAGGCTGATTTAACATAATATGGAGAGGGCTTTTTTTAAGGCAGTTTTGAGAAACAAGCCACATTATGGAGGATCTTTGGAAAGGCCCACTTCAGCAGTGATACCTATATCTGGGGGTAGTAGCTATTCTTTCTATTGCTGGAGAACTGAGCATTATATCACAAAGTGTAGTAAATAAGTGAAATCAGATATACAAAAGAGATGAGTCATTTTGGTAGATGAAAAAACCAGGATGCTAAACAGAGCTTCTCTTCTCAAAGAATCTTCAAGTATATTGCCTCATAACAGGGTTATAAAGTTATATAATGCTTAAATAGGCTTATACTCTAATTAGGCTGAGAAGGCTCCAGAAACTTCTATATATTCCACTTATGTAAATGCAGTAAGGGATTCTAGGGATAATATGCTAAAACATATTCAGTATAAAGAAGTTGATAGGATAGGAGAGTTAAAGCAAGATCTTAAAAAACTAACAGAAGTTATATCAATTCTAGTCAATGCCAAGCATACTTCTAGTTTTGAAGCAGGGCATCAAAGAGAAAACAGGGATTTTTGAGGGGCTCAAAGAAGGTAGTAAGGGAGGCTCCACTAGGGATATTCATACTATTAGAGGAACCACCTTAAAATACCTGAAAGAAAAAGTTAACCTTGAGGATTCCTCTCAAAGCAGCACTAAAGCTGGATTTACTTTTTAAAAAGGTTTTAGCTTCAAATAAAAACTAGGAAGCACTAGTGCAGAGCACTTCTCCTTAGTAAAAAGAATGGAGGTGCTCACAGAAGAGGCTGAGAGTTATATAAATCCTTTTCTGAGCATATTATCAAGGTATTCTTTGAGGGCTCAGAATTTTACCTCTGACATATTGTAGATCTTTCCAAAGGGTGGCATCTCACTATTTTCTAGTTCAATTTAGTAATTGTAGTGGTAATGAGGGGGTAGTTCCTTAGTGTAGCAAATTTATAGTAGTCAAAGATGACAACCTCTTATAGAATTTGCTCTTTTGTCTTTAGTTCTATTGCTATCTAATTAGATTAAAGGTATTTTTTAGGAAGGCTAGGAGAGATGTGGAGTTGATAAGCCTTGGCTCCTAATTGGATGAGTCATTAAAAAGCATAGCACTGATAAAGTGGATGTTGGATTTGCTAGATATTATATCTGGTTATTCAAAGCTTGTCAGGGATGAGGAAGTTGGATTGGAGGTATTCCTTAGAAATGCTGGGGAAAATGTGAAGTTGATAAGCCTTGGCTCCTAATTAAATAAGTTATACAAAAGGCATAGCACTAATAAAGTAGATGTTGGGTTTGCTAGATGTTATATCTGATTGTTTGGGGCTTGTCAGAGATAGAAACAAGCTGAGAAACTTTAACCAGGGTTGCATGTGGCCCTTAAGATGTTGGGTAGAAATTCTGGACATAGAATGAGTGAATGCCTGAGCAGAGTTTTAGTTATATTGCTTTTTATCATAATAGCATCTTTACTCCCCCCTTCTAAGTTTTGAAAAAGAGTAATAGCTTGATTTTGAGTTATCTATGGCCTGAGTTAGTTATAGTTAGGCTTGTCCTCAATGATTAAGCTATTCTGTGATCTAAGGAGTATTGTAGTAGCCAGTCACACTTTTCTGATGTTGAATGTCATACTTATGGCCTTTTAGTTGATATTAGGGTTCATGGTCTGGAACCAGGGTAATCCTAAAATAATAGGAGTAGTACAATGTAGCTGAATCAGGTAAAGATTAATAAGAAAGCTTAACTCATTAGCAAGCATGAGATTGTTCCTATAATGTTATGTAATGAATAAGTTTAGTGGATTGACCATCAATAAGCTGGATTTTAGTGAGTTTTTCTAAGTTCTTGCTATTAATGCTAAGTCATAGTTAATGAATGTTCTAATGGCACCACTGTTGATGAGAGCTAGATGAGTTTTGCTAGTAGACTAAAATATGACATTAATGATAAATAATCTAGTGGAGTTAGAGTGCAAGCACCTTGTAGTTACCAGAGCTCTTTTTAAGCTATTAAGAGTTGCCTTGGAATTAATAATGTGGAAGTTAACTGAGGAGAAGGAGAGAGAGGAATTTCAAGTGAAAGTTATTTTCAAGTGGTGCTAGTTAATTCTGGAATTTACATTGTAGAGCTAGGGAAGTTCTAAGATAAAAGAAAGACTTCTATGCAGCTTTATTATTAATATCTAGAGTTTCCTGCAGATTTCATCTTTAAAAGTCAATAGAATATAGGAATAGTAGGTGATGTTTCCTATAGAGATGGCTTTGCCATTGAAGAGGCAGAGCTAGATGGAGTTGGGAAGGCATACAAAGAAGAGTCCCACATCTAGAACCTATGCTTCATTAATAAAATTATTAGTAACACTACTATTAATTAGTGTTAGAACAGATTTAGAGATGCAGAGGAGCAAGAGCTGAGAAGCTCAGGAAGAAAAGTATATTATGCAGGTGTTCCAAGCAAGTACTAGTGCATATAAGTAAGTATTCAGTGCAAAGACTATAGATTAATATTGCAATTCAGCATGTCTTTAAGGTCTGCAAAATTTCTGTCTTGTTTTTTACATATTAGAACTTGAACTTGTCCCCATTAATAATCTAAACAGCATTGCTCAAAGCACTCTATTCAGAGCAATCCTGTATAATGACTAGATTTTCTATATAACAAATACACATCTTTCTTTCTATGAAGTTCTTTTATTTCCTCCATCACTATAACTCAAGGGTGACTGGCATTATATTCTACTTGTAGGAATTTATTGTTATTGAGATCATTGAAGTTATTAGCATCTGGTATAACCTTGAATTTGTCTTCATCTGTCATTAGTGGCTCACCACACTTGGCAGCTTAAATGCAAGCTAGGGGGCAGTTTTGAGGTGGTTCAGTGAGATTTGGTTGATTGTCAGGGCTTTTGCCAGAGTTAACCAGGTTTTTCTGAGGATGGAAGTACTAGTTTTGGAGTTGCCATCTCATATTGCTGTTAGATATTGGGCCTCCTCCAGGTTATCATGCAAGAGACTATTTCACTTGATCCTCTTAATAGCATTGGTCAATCTGTATAATAAGATTCTTGAGGCTATTATACATGGTTTGTTTTAGAATAATTCAAAAAACCTTGCAAATGCATTTAAGGAGAACTTCATGGAGCAAACTAGACCATAAAGGCAGTGAAGCATTTCCTGGGGCTTATCTGAAGTGAACAGTGTAGTAGTCCAAGGCAATTTCTTGAAGTAGAAGGAGGCAAAAGTTACTCAGGCTCTATTAGAGGCATATGTGTAAGGCTTGCCTTGTAAGGTGTTCAAGCATTGTATGAGGAAAATTTGCCACTTTCTAGAGTTACAGCTATTAAACAGCTTCAGTTTTTAAGTATCCAGATGCTTCTTGTATATGAGTATGTCTTAAACTTCTTTCTATTTGCCACCAGTAGGAGGCTCTTCAAAATTGTAATAATAGTAATGATTGTTCTTAGAGCCTCCTAGAGGGGGAAATATGCCAATAGCTGGTTTCTAGCTGCTGAAGGTTCTTAACCTGGGAGTCTACCATTTCTTAGGGATTTAGAAGCCCAATTTGGAGGAGGCAGATTATTTAGAGAGGGAATGAGAGCAAAACCTATAAATAAACTGAGTTTTTGAATATTTTAAGGGATTTAGAGAAGTTCAGATTAAGAGAGTCTGTGTTCTGCAAAAAGTGTTTGCCTAGTATTGTATAAGTTGAAGTGAGAAGAGGAGTTGCATAATCCTTGGTAAATTAGGCATATAAAATGGATTAAAAGCTTGTTGATGTAGCTGAGCATGTGGGTGTATTCCTTGTTATTATTGTATATGAGATGGTATTTGCCTTTTTTGGGTGCTGGGATTAGAGGCTTTTTTAGGACTTGTTTCCACATTTGGAAAGTATTTGTGCCTAAAACTAAAAGTATGTGGAGGTAATATAGAGCTAGTACCCATAACTTTAAAATAGTACTAGAGCAGCCAGAGATATCTCAGGCCTTGGAAGTAATTGTGCACTGAAGAAGATTGAGCACTAGCAAGATTAGGCAGCAGAATAATTGTGTGGAAGTTGGAACTTGTGAAGTGATCATATAAAGCAATATTTGTAAGGTATTAGGAGTAATCTGACTATATTACAGAAAAGTTGGGTGTGGTCTAGTTGACATAGAGTGATAGCCTATACAGGGCAGCTTGATAATCTCAGTGATAGTCAGGTATCAGAATGGAAAAAAGTGGAAGTCAATATAGCTATACTCAAGAGAGTGTAGTGGAGTCATAATAGTCCTTCAATGATTTTAGTGCTCTACTCCTGTAAATCTCCTCAAAATCTCTATCTTTAGACCTTTTTCATTAGGTGCAGATTAGTCAGACATTTCCAACAATATCAAACACAATAGAATTTAGTAGTTATTCTATCAAGATATAAGCCTACAATATCTAATATGCAGGAGTTCATATATAGTTCTGCTGAGATATACACATTTTACTATCAAGGTGTAACACTAAATTAATGGCCTTCAGCCACAGCCCTATTTAGCACCAGATTATCTTATCAATGATGCAATTATATCTGTTATAATTCTATCAGATTTACAGAGATTGCCTTGATTTGTTATTAGTGGCAATACTTAGAGCTCTGTCATTGATTACTTAAGATAAATTACTTGATTTCCAGAGATCTTAGCACAGCCACAAGACTGATTGAGATATGAAGTAGATTAAAATACTAATAAGCTAATTTCTCAATATCTAAGCCACAAGGCTGATTTAACAAGATTTGGAGAAAGTGTTTTTAAGTTAGTCCTAGCTATATCATTTACTTACAGTTTTTAGTGGAAGTCTGTTTTATTTCATTGTTGAGACAAATATATCACTGCTAGCTTATTGGTAGAGTTATAAAATGTAAAGCAAGAACAGATAAGACCTATAAATAGCCTCAGTATGCATAATCAAGAAATAAAGCATAGAAATATAAATATTAGCCACAACAACAAGTTGTGAGCAGAGAGCACTAAGATGAATGGTAGTCAAGCAAAGAAGGAAAGTCACATAGATTATTGTAGAATAAAGCATGCAACAAACTTGTTAGATCTGAGCTCAATAGCAAAGTGTATGCATATGAACTGCTGCTATACACTGCTATTTGTTTTTCTTTATTTACTTATATGCCAGTTTTTATACTATAAAATTGTAATTGCTACTATATGCTAATACTTCATTACTATACTTGACAACCATTCAAATTGTTAGTCCATTATTTTTTAAGAATGTAATTGTTAAGTCCCAAGAGTAATGTCAGATTTTGCTGAGTTGGGGGCTTTCTGGGAAAGCAACACCCTTACAAGGCAGACTTGATCTATAGATACTTGAGTGTCTGAAGCTCTGGGGTTAAGGCTCTGGGGCTCAAGACATGGACAGGAGGGTGGTCCCAGGGGAATGGAACTCGACCCAGGACTTTGAGTGTTTTGTAGAGGCTGGGGGTGGGAAAGGGTCGAGTCAGAACTGGAGGTTCTAAGACGAGACCCAGTTAGCAAATTATGAGTCACAAAGTGCATACCAAACTTAAAGCACGTGATTATTCCAGCATGCCAGTTAAAGAATACTAGTCAATGCATACCAGTCAAGTAAAAGGGCACACAACAATTTAGGTAATATCAAGACTAGTGAATACAATGGGGAACTATGCTATAAGTACTACAAGGTCAGGTCTCAGGGTTCTAGGGTGTCTGGGATGGGTTCCGGAAGGCATTGAATAGCAGGCAGGAACTGTATACTTGGATTGCACATGTGGGGTGCACAATCAATTAGTGCAGAGGGAGTCATGATGTGTGATGGCCAGGAGTGGGCCATGCAATCCGATTGTTGCCAGTGGTTGATCCCGGGGTCCATGATGTAAGGTTCCTGGGGGTTGGCTAATGTTGGTTGTGATGCATGTAATGGCAGCATTGGCAGCTATGGGGGTAGGGTGCATTGTGGGGTTAATGGAAAAGGGTCCTGGGTGGGGTTCTGGGGTTGTCCCAGGGGACTCCGGAGGGGGTCATGACAAGTAATGGCACAACTTACTACTCTTTTAGCACCTTCCAATAATATAATTTGCATGCCTCCTTAATTTCTTTTCAATTATTTTTCTTCTTCTTCTAGCCCATTTATTCTATTTCATCCTATTTATTACTTTTACTTCATTTTGCTATATTTGTCAAAGTGTATTACTAATTTGCCACTGTTTTTTTCTATTTTTTTCTGTTCAATTTGCAAAAATATAATTTTCTCTTTATAATCAAGTCACTGTTTTATATTACTAGAAGTTGTCCACTGTTAGTAGGTCACATGCTATAGAGAGTAGTTCAAAAAAGTAGTGCTAAAGATTTCACACATGTTATAATGTCTTGCTTCTCTTCTCTTAGTCCACTATATGTTTAGCTCAGCTCCAATTAAAGCTCATTTATTGCCTTTTTCTGCACTAACATTAGATTTGTAGAGACATTTAGTTGCTTGAGTTTCCACAAATCCTGGTTGAGTAAGTGTATTGAGATTAGATGTGATTGCTAAGCTTTTATTGTCCTATTCTATATAAACAGCAAACTCATCAGTGCATAAAAAAACAACAAAATATAAAAATATAGAATAAAGCACAATAATGCTATCTTTATTACAACAAGGTAGTGGATTGCTTGTTTTAATATTTCAAGAGTGATGAGCATGAAGAGAGCTACTAGCTCTGCAAGTATATAAGTATGAATTTTTACATAAATCTAGAAAGCAAAAACTTGTTTATACACTAGTTCTATTAGTGCTCAGATGCCCACAGATGATGAATGTGCCCTGGATCATGCACCCACCAATGATAACACCATCAACCTTGATCATTCAATCATACCCTTTCACACTCCTTCATACTATTATATTATCATAATCATTAGGGACACTGGCTCTATTATCACCAAAGATAGTGGCCTCCATTATTACACAACAGTATATATATTCCCTTTACTTTACTCATCCCTCAGTCAATTATATTGGACTGAGAGTGAGCCTTATGCATACTTTTGATATAAATACAACACTAAAACATACTTATAGGAATACTTACAAGCATTATTATAGGTATTCTGTTCTAACAGGTTATGGGCCTATATTTGATAGCAATACTACATACTTTGCACAAAAATCTGATTGCTTAACATTCTAGTGCTCAGACACTAAGCCCATATTCACACAACTATGGGATCACATATCTTTCCCACTAGCTCTCTTTTGGCATCAGACTTTGTATACCCATGCATCTGCTTAGCTAAGCTAAACATCCACTGGTCAGCCTCCAAAGCTCCTTTTGATCACACTACCAGTGAATTCACTAAATGGTTAACAAAGTTGGAGATATTCTTGCAACAGAGTAATCTCAACAGGTATATTTTTGCTCCTGAGACCAAACCCAAATATCTTATTTGACAGCCAGATCCAGTTATAAAACCCATTGCTTAATCCAACTGATTGTTGAACAATGACCTCATCATTGGTGTCATTTGCACTGCAGTCTCAGATGCCAAGCAGGAAAGCCTTGTCACAGATGGTACTGCAAAAGAATGTTACAATGCCTTGAAAGCTAGAGCACAGAAAAAGGGCCTCATCAAGCAAGTTGCCTTAATTTGTGAGGCACTCTCTATATATGCACCTATCTCCAAGCCCATTGAACACACCACCTAGAAGATCTGCAATTTAATCAACCATGTATTTGCCATTAGCACAATTGACAGAAACCTGCTCAAATGCATTGCCCTTCTTAATTCAATCAATGACAAGTCATTTAAATCTGTGTAGATGCAGATCTCATGTGGTTTGGCCAACTCAACAAAGGACAAACTATACACCTCCTTTGATGCCCACAAGCTATAAACTATAGATAGCTTGGCAACTCTTTTGCAACTTGCTGATACTGCCCTTACCACAACCAATGCAAAATCCACAGCCAGTATATACAATCATGGCTCAGGATATCTCTGCTATGAGCTCTGTTTAGGACTGGAACTCTCTTGCTAAGAATACACAAAGGCATGGTGCATTAGGCCAGGTAGAGGCATGGCTGGGAAGACCATTGAGGAGTCCAAAGCTATGTGGAAAGCCACATAAGAAGAAGGCAACAAGCAGAATACTGCTTCAAATAACAATGCACCTGTCACAACTCCTTCTGGAGTCCCCTGGAACAACCCCGAAACCCCACCTGAGACCCTCTTCATTAACCCCACAACATGCCCTGCCCCCGCAACCACCGATGCCACCATTAACTCGCACCACAACTGCCATCAGCCAACCCCTTGGAAACCCTGCATCATGGACCCTGAGATCGACCGCCATCAACTGCTGGATCATGCTACCTGCTTTTGGCCATCATGCATCACAATCCCCCCACGCCAATTGATCGCGCACCCCACATGTGTAGTCCAAGTATATAGTCCCGGCCCATTACTCAATGCCTTCCGGAAACTATCCCAGACACTCCGGAACCCCAAGACCCGATCCCATAGTACTTATAGCATAGTTCACCCCTGTATTTGTTAGTCTTGATATTATCTAAATTGTTGCATGCCCTTTTGCTTGACTGGTATGCACTGACTGGCATGCTTTGACTGGCACGCCTGAATAATTGCGTGCTCTAAGTTTGGTACACATTTTGCGACTCTTAATTTGCTAACTGGGTCTCGTCTTAGAACCTCTGGTTCTGACTCAACCCCTGCCAACTCCCAGCCTCCACAAAACACCTGAGACTCTGGATCAAGTCCATTCTCCTGGAATCAAACCCCTGTCCATGTCTTGAACCCCGGAGCCCAAGCTCCGGAACTCCAGACACCTGAGTATCTGCAGATCAAGTCCACCTTGTAAGGGCATTGCTTTCCTGGAAAGCCCCTGACTCAGCAGAACCTGACAGCACCTAAGAATAGCATTGCAGTCAAAAGTCTCAATAGACAAGCATACATTATCAACATTATACATCTCCAGAAGGTATAGATCAATACCACTGTAAAGGTTGAATAAAGAGTGCCAGAACTTGCAGCAGTTGCCATAAACTCAACCTATTTCTTTGAATACTAAGAATTCATGGCAATCAAGAATGATAAACCCAGAGAGATAACTTCTATCAATTGGGAGAACTATGTAGTGTCATGACTCCTTCCGGAGTCCCCCAGGATGACCCCAGAACCCCACCTGGGACCCTCTTTTGTTAACCCACAACATGCCCCACCCCCACAACTACTGATGCCGCCATCAACTCGCATCATAAACCGCCATCAGCCAACCCCTGGGAACCTTGCATCATGGACCCTGGGATTGACCACCATCAACCACCAGATCATGCTACCCGCTTCCAGCCATCACGCATCACAACCCCCCCATGCCAATTGATTGCACATCCCATATGTGCAATCTAAGTATACAGTCCTGGCCCATTACTCAATGCCTCCCGGAAACCATCCCAGACACCCTGGAACCCCAAGATCCAACCCTATAGTACTTATAGTGTAGTTCACCACTGTATTCATTAGTCTTGATATCACCTAAACTGTTGTATGCCTTTTTGCTTGACTAATACGCATTGACTGGCATGCTTTGACTGGCATGCCTGAATAATTATGTGCTCTAAGTTTAGTATGCATTTTGTAACTCATAATTTACTAACCAGGTCTCGTCTTAGAATCTCCAGTTCCAACTTGACCCCTGCCAACTCCCAGCCTCCACAAAACACCCAAAACCCTGGATCAAGTCCATTCCCCCAGAATCAACCCCCCTATCCACATCTTGAACCTCAAAGCCCAAGCCTTGGAGCTCCAGACACCCAAGTATCTGCAGATCAAGTTCACCTTGTAAAGGCATTGCTTTCTTAGAAAGCCCCCAACTCAGTGGAACCTGATATAATATCAAGACTCCTCCTTACACCATTTTTGATGGCTATGTATACTCACACCTACTACCTCATAGGCTACTAGACCGACCCTTATAGGTGTCCAGTCCCAGACCATTACTCCACGCAGACTCCCTGCTCCGCCTGCCCACCCCTCCTGTATGAACCACAATACCTCCACTGCCACTGGGCCCCTGACCCATCCCTCTATGATCTGAGGCC
>QLON01000105.1:0-11927 GCA_003313675.1 Termitomyces heimii | reverse complement strand
CATGTGAATCCTTATATATTAAGTATTGTTTAGATTGCCTAATCAATCTGCACCCAATAGAAGCTGTCCAAAGGCATTCTGTGGCAAACTAATAGATGGATCAGTAATTTAATGAGAAAAGCTAAATTTAGTTATTGAAGAAAATTGAGCAGTTGGTAAAATGCTTATATTCCAACAAGAAGACCACCAAACCCTATTGTATTCAATAGTACTGGAAAGTTCTGATCAATTTTCACCTGATAAAAAAGGTTTAAAGGCATTTAAAGATGAACTAAGGCAGATATTAACAATTTACCAAATTGGAGCATTGAAAACATTGGAGGACCCTTTCTTGGCTAGAAAAATTTATACCAAATCTCTTGGAACCAGAAAATGGAGGTCCAATAGCCAAAAAATGGCCCAGAATAACCAGAAAATGTCACATGTCACAGGAAGGAGAAATAATATAAATAGAAGAGGATTCTGTAACATTTAGCAGATTGCTAATTGTCCATGCTCAAAATCCCCAGGGAGTGAATATCTTAGGCCCAAGGCAATAGTATACTTTAGGTCAATAGTTTGATATGCCTTTTGGACCTTCTTTTGGTGTGACTAAGGTTGCATTAACTGAAAAACAAATAAACTCTATTATCCACCTATATATTTCATAAAAGTACTTTGTAAAGTGTAATTTAGCCTTAGAACTTAGTGAAAGCTGGTTTATTTGTGATTGCCTCTATTTAAACTAATTGAAATAATCTAATTTCACATCAATAGCAATCATGCTTGCATTTTATATCCTTCAAGCTTGCTATTATGATTAGTATAATATATTTCTAATTTCTTTTAGATTTTGATTTTGCATACTATCTGCCAAACTTTATAATGTGTAAATGCCTCTCCTTTACTTAAAAGTAATATTGACTAGTGCTTGCTTATGTAGTCATCCACCAAGTTCATGATATATATATAGCTCCTCTAAAATACAATAGCCTAAGAGCCAATAAGGTCTATCTAAACTATTTCAAACTTTTGCAATGCTTTTTGTTCTTCCTCTCACACTATAGAAATTATGTTCTAGTCTATGCTTATATATATCTCTTTAACTACTGTAAACCTGATATATTCTCAGCATTCCATGCTATAGTTAGAGGGTGACTATGTGCAAGAAGTGATAATACTCACTAATGCTGCAGTTTCTGAGAAAGAGGGAAGTTGCCTGAGCTAGTATAAATTAATATATTAGAATTTTCTATTCAGGCTCATAATAGTGACAAATAATTTCATTAAATTGGTGAATTTTTTGAGTGTGCTTTTTTATGCATTATTTCACCTCTTTTATGCCCTTTTTGCTTCTTGAGCTTTAAATATAGACTTTTTTGCCATTTCTCCTCCTTTTTGTATAAGAACAGTTTTTATATATCTTTAGCATAAGTATTTAAGTGAGAAGCAGTTTTTATAGCAAGTTGCTCTGGAGCCATAGTTATAGCCTAGAAGATCAGTGTTTCTGTGCTTTCCTCCTCCTTTTATGCTTAATGCAGTAGCATATACAGACTTTGCTTTTATATTAATAGTATTCTGCATATTTTTCATGAGTAAGCAAATCTCAGTGGAGTTATAAAGCATGCTTTGAATACTCTTGCTGAAGGTAGGGACACAGTTTTAGAAGGACTCAAATGAGGGATTATTCAAGCTATTCAGAAGTATTATGTATATAAAGAGGTCATGAATGATATTTTCAATGTCAAAGACCCTTTTAACAGTATTAGCAATATGGTTGATAGTGATTGATAAGGGCTTAGTAATAGAGTAATAAATTAAAATATTAAAATCTATTCATAGCAGCAATGAGTATGTTTAGAAAATATACATAAATATAAATCCTCAGATCATATAAATAGAATTATATTATAAGCCTTATAATATCACATGTGTCATGCAAGCTGTGATCATCATAATAATAGTAACTATGCTAATACAAATACTGTTTATTAATTAATTGAGCCTTAGTATGTAAAGGAGTATAATTAACAATAGTTAATGCTAGAAAGGTCCATGCATATGAACTCATCAAGGCTGACTATTAAATAATAGAAGAGAATAAAATAGGCTAAGCAGTTAGTTGGATTTGTTAGGAGTAGACATGCTGTAAACTTTGAAATTATTACAACTTAAGCAAAGTTCTTTACTTTTACTTATAATAACCTTCAATACCTCTAATTATTTTGAATTCTAATTTTCAAAAATATATGGGACATTAGCTGCATTATTACTCTTCAATCCTTGATATTACATAGTTTTCTTTACTATTCTTAATTTATTTTCTTACCTCAGTCTCAATATACTTTTTTTCTCTTTTTTTTTATTTGATTATCTTTTATCTCTCTTTGTAAATACTCTATTTAATGCTCTTTCAAGCCTCAAACTACTTTGAACTACATTGTAACTTGCCCTGTTATATTTTTCCAAGCTCTTGCCTTTTTTAAATCTTCAACTAGTAGTTTCTGCTTTAACATTCCAAATTAGCAGTTTTTGATAAAAATAAGGTGAGATATGGTTTAGAGATTAGTTTTCTTATACATAAGGAAATGGATTTAAAATAACAAGATGAATAAAAAAAAGAAAATACAAAACTAATTGAAATAAGTGTGGAACTGAAAAAACTGAGATAATTTGTATAATATTGAAACTACTAACTAACTATAGAGAAATCTTCCTTATATACCCTTGCAAATGTCTTGGATGGCTAAACTATTGTGTAGAAGAGGGTGGTTGTATAATGAATAGAAACTGTGGAGTGATTGCTTGGTATAGTATGCATAATAATATCAAAAGCAACTGTTTAGGTGTAAAGGCTTATTGCACCATAAGTCAGGTATATATCAGGAAACCACCCTTATACAGGTCCCTTACCTCATGTTTTCTTTTAATTTCTATGCATTTTCACCCTAATTCATCTATTTTTTGCTGCCTTTATCAAACTTCTCACTAGTTTTTTATTAGTCTTGAAGCCTTTGCTAAATCTTAAGAAAGTAATTCAATTTACATAGCCCCATCACTCTGTAACTATGTGATAATGCAAAATTAGGTTATTTGGATTAGTCTGAATAGAGGCAATTACAAATGAACTAACTTTTACTAAGTTCTGGAGCTAAATTACACTTCATAAAGTACTTTTATAAAATATATAGGTGGGTAATAGAGTTTATTGGTTTTTTAGTCAATGCAACCTTAGTCACACCAAAAGAAGGTCCAAAAAGCATATCAAACTATTGACCTAAAATATACTATTGCCTTGAGCCTAAGATATTCACTCTCTAGGAATTTTGAGCATAAACAATCAGCAACCTTGTAAATGTTACAAAATCCTCCTCTATTTATGTTATTTCCCCTTTCTGTGACATGTGACATTTTCTAGTTATTCTAGGCCATTTTTTGGCTATTGGACCTCCATTTTCTGGTCCCAAGAGACTTGGTATAAATTTTCCTAGCCAAGAAAGAGTCCTCCAATGTTTTTAATGCTCTAATTTTGTAAATTGTTAATATCTCCCTCAATTCTTCTTTAAATGCCAAATGCCTTTGAACCTTTTCCATCAGGTGCAGATTGAAACCAAACACAATAGAGTTTGGTGGTCTTCCCATTGAGATATAAATATTTTACTAATGCCTGCTCAATTTTCCTTAATAACTAAATTTAACTTTTTCCATCAAATCACTGATCCCTCTATCAATTTGCTATGGAATGCCTTTGAACAACTTTTATTGTGTGTGGATTGATCAGGCAATCAAAATAATACCCAATATCTAGGGATTTATATGTATTCCCACTAAGATATGCCCATTTTATTATCAAGATGTGATCCTGAATTGATGGCCTTGCACAGCCATGAACCCATTCAGCAGTAGATTATTTTATTAGTGATGTGATCATATCTCTGATGATGCTGTCAGATCTCATTAGATCTGCAGTAATTGCCTTGATTTGTCATTAGTGCATCAACTAATAGCTTTATCAAAAATGCTCAATGTTTACATAAGATAAATCACCTAATCTGCAGAATCTGAGCATAGTCACATGATTATAGTCACATGATAGATTTGGGTATGCATTGAATCAAAGTATTAATAAGCTGATTTCTCAGCATCTAAGCCACTAATAAGGCTGATTTAACCTGGATTGGAGAGGGAATTTTGAGGTAGTTCTGGCTATGCCATTTGCTTACAGTTTTCAGCAGAAGTCTATTTTATTCACACTTTTTGATGATCAATAGCTCTATTTAGCCCTATCTTATCTCATTGTTAAGATAGATATATTAATATAGAAAGAGCTTTTTAAAGCAGTTTCAGCTATGTCATTTGCTTACAGTTTTTAGCAGAAGTCTGTTTTTATTTAGACTTTTTGATGATTAATAGCTTTTTCATATCTCACAGTTTAAGACTGACATATCAGTGACTTGTGACATAACCATAACTATAATATCAATTATATCAATCATACTGCATGACATTAGCATGATAATGTTATATAACTTAACTTCAGAATATTTTCTATTGACTGGGAGAGTAGCTCCTTAAACTTGTTCTCTTTGGATCTCCCTCTACCAGGTTATCATCTTGTTATTTGTACCTATATTATCTTTATTTTTAGGTAAAGTACTATATACATATCCATCAAGTTGAGGAAAAGACTATTCACTATATATTAAGAAGTTGCTGAAGCATTGCACAAGCCAAACTGCATGATAAGGAACTTGAAAGTTTATAGCACATGCAAAAAGATATCTTTCATTTATTGCCTTCTTAGAGCCTAATATTATAGTAGCCTCATCTCATATCTAAGATGATGAATACTTTTGCTGCATGCAGTTGGTTTAAGAGTTCCATCATTAGCAGGATTGAATATGCATTTAGTTATATCACTGTGTTAAGAGTATGAAAATCAGCTACATGCCTTAATATTCTATCTTTCTTCTTTATAAAAAAGACTGGTGCATTATAAGGAGTGCTTGATAACTATATGTATTTCTTTACTAAGTTCTCATCAATAAACTCATGCAGTGCCAGCAGCTTTGCTAGCACCAGCTGATATAGCCACTCAGGGAGGTAGACTAATGCATCATTGATGAAGTCAATGCTCAAGCTATACTCATAGTGGGCAAGTAGCTGCTCAGACCTTGATTTGTCAAAGATATCCAGAAACTTGTGAAATTCCACTAACACTATAGCCTCAATGTTATGCTCCCCCAGTTTTTCTGACACTTGCTCCACCAACACTGTCAGAAAACCACTTATTTGGAAGTCTTTTACCTCATGTTTCCTTCTAATTTTCAGGCCTTTTTACTCTAATTTACCTGCTGCTATGTAACTGAGCCACAGCTTCCAGAAGTTGCCCTTACAGCAAAACAAGTCTCAGCATTAATCTGAAAGCCCCCTCTAGCTTACTTAATTCATTACTGATTTTAGAGGTTTCTTTCCCACTAAATAGCTTCTTCTTAGTTTCTATAACTCAGCCAACACTTCTAGCAGATCCTCCTAAGGCATCTGATCTATAAAACAAAGCTTGAAACTGCTTGCTTGCTCTAGAAGCTTAGGTACAGGCCACTCAAACTTCTCTAACTCTCTATACTGCCAAACTTGCAGAATTATGATAGACAACTAACACTATTTTTCACTCCTTGCAATTACTGTTGGAACACCTTCCTTCAGCTCTGTCTACTTCTTCTACACTACCTATGCTGCTGAAACTCATGGTGGCAGTTCATTCTATCACTGCCACACTTAATAGGATCTTATGCTTAGCACTCCCTGATATCTATCATAGTAACTGCATAGCTGAAGAATGCTTTTTTCAGTCCTGCATCACTTATATTTAGCTTAGTGGTGATGCATTCAACTCTGATGCACTAAAGATAGCATAGGTCCTTTCCTACATGAAAGTAGGCTGTGCTTTAATTTATACTCTATAAGTATTCTGATGTTATAGAGGAATAAATAACTTTATTGGTTGGGAAGACTTTGAGAAGGATTTCTGAGCTGAATTCTTTTCATTGGATTCAGCTAGAACTGCTATGCTCTTTCTTTGTAATCATAACTAGTATAGCCAGAGAAGGAGAATTTTGGACAACTATATTGACTTCTTTCATGTGTTGGTTGAATAGGCAGGATACTCTGATGGCCTTTAACTCTGCTTCATCTTTCATGATGGACTCCACCCTACTCTTATGAAGCATATTAATAATTTAGCTGAAGGATGCCCAGATGATAAGTAAATCAAAACCTGATACAGAATAGCTTAAGATCAGTGGCAGCTCATGAAGCTAAAGTGAGAGTTATAGTGCCCTCATATCTCTCCACCTATTTACCATCCTACTTTAGCATCAACTATATGCTCCACTCTCTACTTGTAATAATACTGTTATATATGCTGTTCTTACATTTTTTAAACTTATCCAAGTCTTATATACTCAACTTGACTCTTGTATTTTGGCCTCCCTCAGTCTAATTAATGTTGAACACCTAACTTTATGAGCCACTCAACTCAAAATCTTTATTAACTATGTCTAGTAGATATACCTTCCATAACCAGCAAGCAGGTAGGTCAGTCCATCAACTTAGCCCAACTGCTGTTCAAACTACAGATCCACTGCTATGCTTTAAGACATTAGTAACTAGCTTAGCTACTAATAAGATAGATTAGGAACTATTCATTGGTATTTCTACAAGTATTGAGAGCACTGTAATGCCCATTAAAATAAAAGTGGATGCCACTGAGCTATAGGCCAGCATAAAGGTCAATCCTTCAGGAGATGATGGCTATTATAAGAAATCTAGCCTAACTAGTGCACTGTCTAAAATAGATGAGGTTGATAGATTCTCTGTTACTGATAATAGTAACTGTTATAGTGATAAAATAAAAATCCTTAATATAAAACTTAAATGTTTGTTCATTGAAAATGAGCTTGAGAAAACATTTGCAGAGGCTCAAAGCCACCTTACTAATGCTGAGTGTGAGTAATTTAACAAAAGAATGGATATAATTCATGCTAACAATACATTGAAGCATACTAGTACTAAACAAGCCCAAGATAAGAATAAGAGTGCAGATCCCAAAAACTGGGGAGAAATTGATCTGGATAAAAATAAGTTAGATGTAATAGAGTACAGTGCTAGTGTAGTATTTTAATTTATTTATATATTTAAATATTTTTACTTTACTCTTTATTACTGGACTTAGCTGCTTTGTAAGCAGCTTATCTTTTTGTGTAGACATTGACAATAGACTAAAGTCTGGTCTAATTCAGTGAGACACACTGTAAGCTACAAAACTTATAACTTTATTATATTAGACCATCAGCTTCAATGTGAACTGCTTAAGAAATTTAATAATAGACACAATAAAGGGCTATCAGCCTATACTCCAGAAACTGAACCAGAAACCATGCCTACTGACCATAATGGAATTAATAGTGAAAAACCACCTTAAGATGAGGAAATGGCTAAAATAACTGATTAATATAAAGTATCCCATGATGATGTAATAGACTACCTCCATAATAAAAGGAAACTAAATAAAGAGTTAAACCAACTCCATAAAAAAGAGAAAATGGCTCATAGAAAATATAAACAATAAACTATGACCCATGCTTTCAGCATAGGCTATAGCTTTGCTTAGATTCAGCTCAACCTTGCTTTGCTCAGTTAGAGCCTTGTATTTATTATTTAATGCTTAGATTCAGCCTCAACCTCACTTTACTTAGTTAAGGCCTTGTTTTTCAAAATGCAATACTTACATCCAGCTTCAACCTTATTTGACTTAATTAAGGCCTTAGGCAGTCCCATTAATTAACTGTTACAGGATATATCACATAGTATGTCACACAGTATATCACATATCACTATATTCTATTACATATCTATTACATATCATACAAATATTATATTCATGTCGTGTGTCACACAGTTTGTCACAGCCAGAAGAAAAGGCAGTGCTTCAGGAACACAGGTTGGTAAACTAATATCTGATCAGCAAAGTGATTGAAGGAGCCATTAAAGTGGCAGAAAGATATTTGAGCATTGATGACACCTGAAAGTTGCTGAGTGCCAGCCATGGTAATGTTGACTCAGCAGTAACAGTAAGTGGTTAGTGTTTGAGCCTGCTAATAAGAGTACTGAGCAAGTGCTAGAAACTTAGCAAGGTCAAATGGTAAGTGAAGTGTAGTAAGAAATATGTGCTGAGCTAAACAAGGTTGAAGATAAAGCCTTACTGTCAATGGCTTAGCAAGTTGGCAATGAGAGTCACTAGCATAAGTCTAGTGTATAAAGTTGAAGTGCTGCCTAAATGGCAGCAACAAAGTGGTAAAAGTAGAACAGTAAGAAAAATGAGTTCTTTGCTCTAAGGTGCACAGAAAATGGGGGATCTATTTGATGCTTAACTAGCTTGGTAAGTACAGTATTTATAGTAAAATATAAAGACTCTGTTGGCAAGCCTCACAATCAGAAATGAATGGTGAAGTCAAAAAGAGTAAGTAGTTGACTATAAATTAAACTAAAAATTGGTAAAGTCTGTGCACTATAATTAATCAGTCAATAAAGAAATCAAAAACATCACTATGAAACCTTTGTTGAACATTAATTAACTTTAGCCAAGTCACTTAGTTTGTGCACCATGTGGCCTTATAATAATCTCATCTGTTCATTAGTGAATAATCAGCAACATAACCTCAGCAGTTTTTTTGAACAGTTTCACTGATGAACCTGCTGCTGACACTGTTTTTGAATCAGACAATGCCAGCACCATATAATTTTGGTATAGATGACTACCAAGAGTGGTTCATGGGGGAGACTTGATGCAGTATGCATTAAAGCATGTAAGAATCACATGCAGGGGGCTAGGCAGGAGGGGAAGAAAAAAAAGAGAAAAATATATACAGTACCAAGTAAAGTGATTGGATACCAAGGCAAATCACCTCAGTCATTTACTGATGGACCTAGACCTGTGACAAGTACATAGAAATAAAAATAATGAGTTTTGACAAGTCAAGTCCATGGCCTCGTAATTGACCAGACATGATGGCTGAGACTCTGCAGAGTCAGCATTTACCAACCTGACTGAGGTGCATAGTATTAATTCACAACAACAGCTGAAGCCCAGAATAGCTAGAGAATGTCACACATTATAGAGAGGAGAAATAATATAAATAGAGGGAGATTCTGTAATATTCAGCAGATTGCTGATTGCCTGCACTCAGAATTCCTAGGAAGTGGATATTCTAGATCTAAGGCAATGATGTATTTTAGATTATTAGTTTGATATGCTTTTTGAACCTTCTTTTGGTGTAATTAAGGTTGTCTTGACCAAAAAGCAATAAACTCTATTACTCACCTATATATTTTATAAAAGTACTTTGTAAAGTGTAATTTAGCCCTAGAACTTAATGAAAGCTAGTTCATTTATGATTACCTCTATTCAGGCTAATCCAAATAACTTAATTCTGCATCACTATTCTTAGACTTATAGCATCATTCACTTAAAACACTAATTCCAACATTTATCAATCTTTATGGAAATCTACAAGAAAGTTAATGATGAGCAATAAGCAAGGTTAACTTGATTCAGAACTCCACTAGCCATTCTACAATGAGATAGTTGGTGTCAGACTTCTTTGTCTTTTTTATAGATAGTGTGAGGAGAGCATTAAAATTATTGACTTTAAAAATGTTGTGTTTTATTATTATATAAAGAAGAATCCCAATTGCAATTACTTTATTGCATACTAGCATCTTAAATAATAGATAAGAGATTTCAATAACAACTTAATTGCATGCACTCTCCATCTCCCTGGCCAAAAGAGGGTCCTCCAATGTTTTTAGTGCTTCAATTCCATAAATTATTATTATCTCCTCCAGTTCTTTGCTGAATATCTCCAAGTTTTTTTATCAGGTGCAGATTGATTAGACCTTCCTAGCTATACAAAACACAATAGGGTTTGGCAGTTGTTCTGTTGAAATATAAGCATTTTTCCAAAGCTTGCTCAATTTTTTTCAACAACTAAATTTAGCTTTTTCCATCAAATCACTGATCTCTCTATCAATTCACCACAAAATATCTTTGGACAACTTTCACTATGTGAAGATTGATTAGGCAATTAGGATGATACTCAATATGTAGGAGTTTACATGTATTCCTGCTGAAATATGCCTATTTTATTGTCAAGGTACAATGCTTTCCTTAAGATAAGTCATCTAATCTCTAAAAATCTGAGCATAGGTCACATAATCAATTTGGATGTGCATTAGATTAAAATACTAATAAGCTGATTTCTCAACATCTAAACCACTGATAAGGCTAATCTAATATGATATAAAGAGGGCCTTTCAAAGCAGTTTTGGCTATATCATTTGCCTACAGTTTTTGGCAGAGTTACTTATAGTTTTCAGCAGAAGTCTGTTTTATTCAGACTTTTTGATGATTAATAGCTTTTTCTTATCTCATTATTAAGACAGACATCAATAGTTAACTTATTCCATAGAGATCTTATTATGCAGCATAATGCAGAATACATCTGCATTTCTGAAATTAACAACTTTGTGCTCATCACTATTCTCAATCTTATTATTTTCACTTAATTTTGACCTTTATTCCTCTGACTCTTTCTATTTCAACTCATTCCAACATTAACTTCCTTTCAATCAGTTCTGACTCCATCTCACTCAACTTTATTTTACTTTGCTCCAACTAATTCTGCTCTATTTTGCTTGAGTTTCTTAATATGTTCAACTCTGTCCCAAATCTCATCCATTTCATCTTGAGTTTATTTCACTCCTATCTTTTTTCCTTTGTATTCTATCAGTTTTTTTCCAATTTAAATTTCCTCCTATCTTTTTTCACCTTCTCTCAATACTTTTTCAACTCTTTTCTCTTCTATTCCAGCTTCTGTTTCCTTCTTCAATTTTTTACCATTTCTATTATTTCAATTGTATCTTATCTCTCTCTTGCTTATATTTAAAGAGTACTTATCTATTTATTCAACAACTCAACCATGCTTAGCTTCTCTAACAAGGCCAGATAACTCTCAACACCAGACAAATACTGCTCTATAGGATTGCCCTGCAGCTCCCAACTTCTATATAATCATCTCACCAGCTGATCACTTCAAGGCCCAATCTTCTTTAGTATACAATCACTTCTGAAGTCTAAGACATCCCACAAGTACTTAGGTAGTAGCTCTATAGTTAGTATAATAGTTTTGATATTGCTTTATCCACACATTTGTAGGTTTCTTACTTGTTCTTCTTCTCCTCCATATTGTTACTCTCTTAATCCTATTCCATCTATCTCTATATCTATCTTGTTTTTTTCCTTAAGTTCTTTTCCATCTTTGCCTCATCTTATCTGCTGCATCTATATCTGCTTCTCTCTCTCAATTCCTTTTCTCTTCATTCTCCCTTCCCCTTAACTTAACTCAGCTCCAACCTCTAATTTACCTAATCCTTTTCTTCTCAATTCCATGTTATCATTTTACTATCTCTTTCTCATTCCATTTTACTCCCTGTCTATCTCTTTCTATTTCCTCTACATCATTACCTTCTCCATTCCAATCCTCTTCTCTCTCTTACTCATATCTTACTCCCATCTTGACTTCATTTTTCTATCTTAACTCTATTTTTCTGTTTTACTTACTTCTATTCTATCTACCTTTCTTCTTCTCTAATCTCTCAGTTTTTATTACTTCCCTTCCATAATCTTCACTTACATAGTTTTATTATCCTCTCCATCCCTCATGAACTCTCTGGTGTCTAACTCTGGCACCAATTCTGGGCCTCTATGTATATCTCCCTTTTTAGCAAAAGATAACTAGTAGGTTCCTGCTCAATAGAGTAAGCCCCTAGGTCAGTTGTGTGACTGATGTGACTGATGTCATGGTCACAGTCACAGTTACATCACAAGT